>OX418223.1:5725656-5895001 GCA_948455865.1 Conomelus anceps | reverse complement strand
GCTGCTTTACTTAGAAGAGGTAGCCACGAGCTGTTGCAGTTATCTGTTCAGTCAGATATAGATAAGCTACGAACTCCTGGGTCCTCTTTGTAAGGGTTGACCGATCGATTGGATTGGCCAGCAAAAATACTCTGTTCTCTGCTATAAAATCATTTCCCGGTGGTTGGAGCCCACCTAAAATGTAGATACAAGTCATATCAATCACAACCATCCAACTCATTACCCACGTAGCCTACAGGTCACACATCTATGTGGGCTTCATCCTCCAAAAAAAACAAACTATTCTGTTTTCCTAAAGATTTCTACTGAACTTGAAAGAAATGCTGAAAAAATATCTGTGGCAAGAGATGTTTTTTCAAAATTTCGAGAGAAAAAAATATCACGTTATTCCATGAGAGAAGCCTTGCGATTTGATAACCTTATGGCTGGAGTTATTCAAAGTATACAAAAATAAGGAGACATCTGCATCTGAAAAGTATCTGACAAATCTTCAGAGAAAAACTGCTCAAGCAGAAAATCAAGGTAGAATGACAACTTCCTCTGAGGCTGTAGGTACATCTTTCTTCTTTCTTTTAAGTAGATTCTTTCTGATTTTCTTTTTCTTGAATTTATTATATGTCTATAGAATGATTTTAAAGTTATATGTATTATAATTCCAAAGAGAATTAATCATTTCATTAGTAATTATTATTCTGTAGGCTATGTAGTATACTTGCAACATCAAGTGTGTGATGTTTTCCATGACGAAATACTAGATGAACAATCTAATATCAAAACTGACACTGTATTTCTATATAAATTATGATTTTCACTCACTTTTACTGGAGATACTGGAGGATGAGGCTGATGAACCTTCTCTTTAGAAGTGAAATGCATTCCTCCAGCATATCCAGTTTGAGGAAAAATCATAGTTTGGATAGAAACATCAAGTGATTCAAAAATGAGGTTTATTTTGGTGAAAATACAATATTTTGTAAATATAGGCTATGAAAACTTGTAGGGGCTGACTATTTCAAGTTAATATGTAACTGTAGAAATGAGAAATGTAGATTTAGAAATGTATCCTACATCTATTATAGTGAGAATACATAAATTAATTGAGGAAATATATTATTTCATCAATTATTCGGTTGTACTGTAGGACAGGGACACTTTGGGGACTAGCTCTTGTATGTTGATGAGATGAGTAACAATGAAGCGATTTGATAATGTGATTCATCTCTCCTTTGGTGAGAGAACATTATTTTATCAATTATTTTGTAGAATATGGACACGAACACTCCTATAGGGACTGGCTATTTTTAATTAATAGCTGGAAAAGTTTTTAAATGCCATTCATAAATTAAGATAACGGAACACGCCAATGTGTTTTTAAAAAGCATTTATTAGAACAAAATCGGTCTACTGACCAGCATAGTAACAGTACGTGAACAAGAATGACGACTGAACTAATTTTACAAGATGTTTTATAATCTAAGGAATGCTTACTATGCTATTGTACTAATCTATTGTTCCATATCTATATAACTCCTCCCTCCTCAAGATGAAGGTGTCCTCACCTTCATGTAGGTATAGGTAGTTGAGGGGTGAGATGAATTCCTGCTGTATCCCATCTTACTTGTAATTTATCCAAAACATGTTTATTATTTTCTTTTTGCTCTAAGTAAAAATTAAGTTTTGTTTTTATATAATGAAATACAATAATACAAATAATAATTATCAAACTTATGACTAATACAAACATAATATAATCTGAAAATGATCTACTAATTGGATAGTCTTCAATTAATCTTAACGGTTCTAATTCAGTGTTTGCTCTATGAATCTCATCAAAAGTTAGATTAGTAATAATTTTATTAACATGTGTTGGTATTTCTGTTGGAAATATAACATTACTTTCCCAAAATGAATATGGTTTGCTATAATTGAAAATTTTTTCAGTTTTGTCAAGAGTAATCAATTGTGTTGATTTTGGATAAATGGTAATATTCCTGATTTCTTTAACTACAATGATTTCACTTACATTAAACATTAAATATTGATTAATAATTGGAATATATTTAACAAAAGGCTTATAATCATTTATAACTAAAGTTCTACAACTACTCAGTTTCTTATCAGCTATAACTTCTCTTATACATTTATCTAAAATTTTTGTCGCATTCTTACAATAATATTTATTATTTAATAGTGTGCAATCGCCTGTTAATAATTCTTTTCCTCGAATTACGAGAGAAGGATGCACGTGAATAGTTACAATTTCGTCATTTGTATTAACTGGGTACGATAGCATAAAAATTGTTTCATACATAGGAGATTCAATAGGCAATTGTATGAAATAAGAGATGAATTCATTATGGATAGAACAATGTACATTTCCTAATTCCCATAGTATTTCTGGCTCATCAGAAATTAAGCTAACTCTAATAGATTTCATTACACGAGACAATTCTTCAAAAGTTAGTATGCTAGAGTGAATTATGTTTAATTTACAAAATTCCAAACTTGTTTCAATATCATCTATCTTATTATGAATGAGCGTAATTGTGTTGAATAAAATATGGTGCTGTTCATTTAGCTCAACTGAATCAAATTTATTGCTTACTGAGTTGAAATAGTTATTGAGTTTCTCATTGTTTGAATGGATTACATCAATGCCTTTGTTAAATCGACTGATCAAATTTTTATTAATTGACAATTGATTCTTGATATCATGTTCTAAATTGAATTCATTTGAGTGAACTTTTTGCAAAATTTCATCATATCTTGCTTTATCGTCAGCATCCATATTACCAGTCAACCAAGAGATAGCAGAGCCTAACCCATTAATAAGACCTCGTTTTATTCTATACTTATTAAGTAAAATATGATCAAATTTCAGCTTTACATGTTCTAAATGCAATTTAAGTAACCTAGTTTTGTTTTTGTCCTTTTCTTTCGTATTCAGTAGATTCACTGAGTGTTCAAGTTTCATCAACTCACTATGTAAGGATGTTGTGTTGATGTGGTGTACATACGTGTAGGTTCCATTGATAATGAAGGCATCTTGAATCCTAATCGGGATTATTCCTGGTGTTTTACTCAAGTCGGTCGTTCTGAAGGCCTTTGCTGGTGCTAGGTTGTGGATTATCGTTAGAATGATGAGTAGCATCTTGTCCTGAAACAGATTCCTTATTTTTAACTACTTTTCGTGGTCTTTTGACGCGATTTGGATGAACTTTAAAGGGGCGTTTTTGAATTGCTTTCAGATTCATTGCTCGATTTGTATCTTGATTGTAGTTTACTTTGAAGAATTTCGGTTTATTTTTCTTGTTAAATGTCGTCTTTATGTAGGCGTTTTCAGGGATTTCAATATCTTTTTCGCGATTTTTATTTAGTCGTTCAGTTCTGCTCTCTTTTTCAGCTTCTAATTTACTTTTTATAAATTTGTGGACTGTTTTGAGTCGATCTAAGTACTCGTTCGCTCTTTCTTCAGTTACTAATGTATTTGTCAAATCGTTCATGTATGGATTTTTCGATACACCATATGTGATTTCCATTGGAGTTAATTTAAGATTAGAGTTGAGTGTGTTGTTGAAGGCGATTAAAGCTAATTTCATGTTTTCTTCTGTTTTTCGGTTTTTGTTCTCCAGTTGAAGGGCGTTAAGGATTTCTATGAGTGTGGAGTGCGCTCGTTCGAGTAAGCCTTGTGAGTCAGGGTGACCAGGTGTTACATAGTAAGGTTCGATTCCATATAGTTTGAAAAATTCTCGCAAACTAACATTGTCAAATTCTCTGCCATTGTCCATTTGAATTATTTGTGGCGTAGGAAAAGATGAGAGATAGTCAAAAATGTGATTCTGAATTTCCAATTGATTTAAACTTCCTAGTGGATAAGCCAACAGTCTTTTCGAGAAGCAATCAATAACTGTTAAAAATTTTATTTTATTGAATTGAAAAGTATCAATTTGTAGTTTTTCGAAAGGTTTTTGTGGCGTAGGGGCGATCCTATATTCCACTTGAATTGGGTTCCTATCATATTTCACTTTCAAACATATCTGACATTTATTGATGTAGTCTGTAATATCTCGAAGCATTGATGGCCAATAGTAGGTTTTCCGAATGTGATTATAACTTTCATTTATTCCTCGGTGACAAGTTTTACCACAATGGTAGTTAGCTACAATTTCTTTCTGTTCATCTTGGTCTGTAACGTCAAGGTTGATTTTCTTATAGCACTTTAGTTTTATTGATTTGAAGGAATCCTTGATTACATTCAAAAAGCTATGGAGTATCATTTCATAATCTAATTCTAATGATCCTCTCTTAGAACAAAATATTCCATAGGTCGTATTTGGAATTAGATATTCGAGACATTTATTGTTTATTTCTTCTATATCGAACGGATCCAATATATAAAAGGTCAATCTGGTTTTTCCGAAAAATTTCTGTATTTTGGGCGGTTGGTTACCACGTTCTAAAATTAATTGATTGTGTTCTATATTCATGATTTTATCTTCTTCCATTATTGCAACTTGGCTGTTTGAACTATCTTGAGAGTGAATTGTTACATTGATACTAGCTACTTCATCATTATTTTCATGATTTTCATTATTCTCATTATTTCCTGTTCCATATTCTTGAAGAAATTCGTCTAGAACGTCTTGAGCAAGATCTGGTGGTGAGTCTACCATGTTGATTGGCTGCTGTGGAATCCTGGAAAGCGCATCTGCTACATAGTTTGTTTTTCCTTGCACATATTTTATTTCAAAATCAAATTCTTCTAAGTAGAGTTTCCAACGTATTAGCTTTGAATTCGGTTCTTTAATATTATGTAGCCACTGTAAGGGTTTGTGATCAGTCTGTATTAAGAATTTTCTTCCATAAAGGTACGGGCGGAAATGTTTACATGACCAAACTATTGCTAGTAATTCTTTCTCAATAGTTGATAAGTTGACTTCATGTTTGTTAAGTGTTCGGGAGGCATACGCTATGGGTAAATCCTTTCCATCAAACACTTGTGAGAGTACTGCTCCCATCGCAAAATTACTGGCATCAGATGTTAGTATAAACTGGCGTGAGAAATCTGGTAATTGTAAGATTGGTCCGTTTTGCAACATAAGTTTAAGTTTTTCAAAAGCTTCTTTAAATTCACGATTATTTGGGTTGAATGTTTTATCTTTGCTGAGGGCTACTGTAAGAGGTTTTGCGATTTTAGCATAATCTCGAATCATTTTTCTGTAGTATCCAGTGAGTCCTAAAAATTGTTTAACTTCTTTTACTGTTTGTGGTAGTGGAAAATTTTTGACTGCTTCTATTTTTGCAGGGTTTGGTTGTATGCCTTTTTCTGAAATAATGTGTCCTAAGTATAGTAGTTCTCTTTTGAAAAATTCTGTTTTATTAAGTTGGATTTTTAAGTTATGTTCTCTCAATTTTTCAAAAACAGATTTTAGATGCTTGAGGTGCTCTGTCAGGTTATCCGAAAATACAATTATGTCATCCATATACACTAAAACATTTGGCATCTTAGCAAAAATCATATCCATACATTTTTGAAAATGATTTGGGCTGTTTTTCAATCCAAAAGGTAAACGAAGAAATTCATAATGACCATTTTCAGTGGAGAATGCTGTTTTTGGAACAGAGTCTGGGTGTAGTTCAATCTGGTGAAATCCGGATTCCAAGTCTATTGCTGAGAAATAAGTTGCACGTCCTATCTTTCCAAATAAGTCTTCAATGTTTGGTAAGGGATATTTTTCATCAATCGTCTTCGAATTTAATTTCCTGTAATCCAGTACCATTCGTATCTTTCGCTGGCCTGAGGCATCTGGTTTTTTTGGCACTACCCAGATTGGGGAGTTGTAAGGAGAATTCGAATTTTGAATAATTTTGTTCTTCAATAATTTTTCTATTTCTAATTGAATATCTTCCCGAAATGCTTGAGGATATCTATAGTTCTTAGTATATACTGGAGTGTCATCTTTTGTGACTATTCTATGCTTCAGCAGGTTAGTGCTACAGGATGTATCATTTTCTTGTTTTATGAGTTCTGGAAACTGTTTCACTAAATTTATGATATTCGACCGTTCTTCTTCATTCATATGATCAGTGCGTATAAGACTTGGAATTTCATCTAAAAGCTTTGAACGTTTTGACTGACAGGTTTTATTAATATTTTTACAATCACTAATGGTATCTACTTGTTCTATTTCCATAGGTTCAGGACTAATGGTCATGAGTTCCTCGGCGAAAACTAAGCATAAACATTCGTTTTTTTCAATAGTTACTAGTCCTTCTTCAATTCTATATTTATCGTTATTTACTGCTTTGACTAATCCTTCCTTCAATTTTGAAGATGACTTCACTGGGACCGAGATCACATTGAAGCCTGGTTGAAGAGTAATGCTCTTATTATCTAAGGAGAATAGCAATTCTTTAAATCCATTCTCGTATTTTAAAACGTTTTCACTAAAATCTACATTTGCTTTTATTGCACTTAGTGTTTCATGGCCGAGAAGTATGTCATATTTTGGTGAGAATTCAAATAGATACATTTTTATTTTGTATGGCTTCGAAAAGATGTCTTCTGATTCGAAAAAAATATACTCTTGTCCTTTGCTTTCTCCATTTGGAGTTTTGACAATAAAATCTTCTCTGTACCTAGTAAAATCTGGTGAGACTAAGGACGGATTAACGTAGTTTTTGAGTGAACCTGTGTCTACTAGCCATTTGCGATTTTTCTTATCACAAAAATACGGGAGAGATTTGTTTAGAATTTTCAAATCGAATTGTTTGGGGGGTCCTCCGCATAGCTGGGGCCTGACTCTAAAAAATGATCGGTTAGCTTATTGATTGAGTCAGTCAGAGAGTTGATTTGAGATTGCATATTAAGTATTTGCTCTTGTGTGGAATCATTTTGTTGTGTTTCTTCCAGATAATTTACTTCATATGGTGATCTGTAATTCCTCATTTTCTGTACAGGGTCTGTCCTTTGTGTACGCATTGATACAGTATTGGATGAGTTCCATTGTGCTTTGTTATTATTTAGTGGTTGTTGTTGAAAGTTTTGTTGTGGAAAATTTTGTCGTGAAAAATTTTGTTGTGAAAAATTCTGTTGTGGAAAATTTTGTTGTTGAAAATTCTGTTGCGGAAAGCTTTGTTGAAAATTTTGACGTTGAAAGTTTGGTTGATAGAATTGTTGATTTTGTTGAGATCTAGGTTGTGAAAATTGTTGTCTACCATGAAAATTTCTTGAAAAATTCTGGAAAGGTTTTCCTTGGGTCCATTGTTTCTGATTGTTTCGTTCGAAATTTGGAATTCTAAAAGAATTGGTTGCCTGTGTAAATCCACTATCGTGTCTGTTCATTGTATCAATAGTGGTGTTGAAGCGCAATTGTTGTAATATAATACTACAGTCATTAATCAATTTACTTCTAGCATCATCCAAGTTTTGTACTTGCAATACTTTTAGATGAGATCCTAGAGTTGGGTGTACACCATGAACAAAAGAAGTATTAACTAGAGTTGCGTTAAGCTGTTGAGTTAAATTTTCTAATAAGGTTCCGGATACACCATCCAACTTATATCTGGTTAATACATGCGTGCGTTTTTCATCTAATCTATTCAAAAATTCAATTGGATGTTCTTTATAGTATGATTTCATTACAGCTAATTCTGCTATCAATTCTGGTACAGATCTATTATCAGCAAAATTTTGTTTCAAGGCATTAACTAATTCAGCGATATTAGAGCAAGAATTATTATAGGCTACTGCTTCAGCTGGTCCATCAAGGTGGTTCATGGCCGCCTTGAAAAGAATCCAATGATTTCCATCTCTTTCTACTATATTTTCAGCACAATATGTTCCAAATAAATCTTCACAAGTGGAGATAAATTGTGGAAGTTTGTATGAAGTTCCATCATATCGAGGGATGTACTTTAAAAGTTCATGAGGAAGAGGCTTATTTATCTCCGCCATTCTAGAATTTGAAAAATTTGTTTCTAACCTTGATGACTGGATGACGGAATAACTCGCACCTGGGGTGGCGTGGTGATGAGCTTCCGGGTCTTCTTCGTTGTCCGTTGATGCTGGGCTGCTTATTAACGGCCGGTTGACGTTATATTTGTCTGCCAGGATGACCACTTGGCTGCTTCCGTTTAGGGTTGTTGATGTGGATGAGGAGTTAACACTCGCGTTTTCACTACTCGAGACTATTGGTCGCGAAATAATAAGTTAAAAGAACTTAATGAAAACGTCCACAGTTCCTGTGCCGGGCGCCAATTAAGATAACGGAACACGCCAATGTGTTTTTAAAAAGCATTTATTAGAACAAAATCGGTCTACTGACCAGCATAGTAACAGTACGTGAACAAGAATGACGACTGAACTAATTTTACAAGATGTTTTATAATCTAAGGAATGCTTACTATGCTATTGTACTAATCTATTGTTCCATATCTATATAACTATAGACTATATTTAAATGGCAGAGACAATTCATTCTTCCATAGAGATTATTTATTTATTTATTTTTTTTTTTTTTTTTAGTAATTATAGTACAATTATAGTACAGAGTACGGGCATTATCTACTATTTAGAGTTATTTTATTTTACTATATGGGCAATAGTCATTTCATAAACTAGGGCTATTTACTTACTATTCATTGAAGCTTTGTGGTTGCTATCTTAAGATAATTTGACTTCCTGTGGGACCGGACTTCCCTACTTACTCACTATAAGGCTGAATAATAATCTCAAATTTTGAGAATTTATCTTCAAGAGTGGTTTTAGAGTAGACTTGTACAGTAGAATCTTATTCATGAGGTCTCATATCATAGATTTTGGATCATTGAATCAATAAAACATTAAATCTTTATAACATAGAACTTCTTATTTCCAAGAAATAAGAACTGATGTTCTATCAGGGGCGGATCCAGGATTTTTGTAAGGGGGGGGCGCACCCTAAACTTTTTGTAGGGGGGGTATGGAATACCCTGCACAAAAAGGCGGTCCGGGGGACTCGCCCGGAAATTTTTTCAAATTTTAAATGCCAGAAATATCTTTTTAAGGGGGTAATAATGGATAACCCCCCATGGGAAGGTGTCTAGGGGATCTCCCTAGGAAAACATTTAGAGAATGCCTAAAGATTACTTTTTTGAAGCACTTAAACTGAAAAAATTGCTGTTAGTTATGTACAAAAATGATTATTGTATTATAGCAAAATTAATTGAAAATTATCATGATCTGACACGTGTTCAGACCTGAAATCTTATTGAAAGTAAGAAACAATAATAATTGTTCTATTCAAGGGGGTAGAGCCAGTAAGAAGGAATATAATATACATATTTTTAATTTCCTCAGTGGTTTTCATCCTTATATGAACTGTTGGTACTATTGATGTCAATGACGATAACGAACTTGCATTTTACACCAGCACTTAACTTTTGTAAGTATGTAGTATCAGACGCGTTTAAGGACCTGATTCCTATTCTCAGTGAATAGAGAATAGAGACTGCTGTAAAGAGTACACTACATAGAGTATATAGAGCGAAACGGATTCGGCCTATTTTTTTTTTTTTTTTTTTTTTTTTTTTCATTCATTAGCATCCTTTGACCGCCTTTAAAAGGGGTATATGGATTTGTCAGTAATTTAAGTCATCATATTCATCATATGTTTCTCTGCATCTCATAATGAGAAAAGAATTCCTCATTAGAGTATGGACAGACATTCAACAATTCTTCCCTCATTTTATTTCTGAAGTTTTTACCTTTGAATGTCTTGAGATGTGCTGGCAATGAGTTGTACAGGCGAATTCCAGCACTCTTCACACCCCTCTCATACAAACTAGTCCGATGTATTTCGTCCCTTAAGTTATACCTGTTTCTGGTATTATACGAATGAAGCAGCTCACCTGTATTAAATTTGTCTTTATTTTTATCAATAAAGCAGAGGGCCTCAAAAATATATAGACCTGGAAGTGGGAGAATCTTTAAATCTTTGAAATAAGGTCTACAACTTGTTCTAATGGATTCTCCCACCATTACTCTAATTGCCCATTTCTGAATCCTAAATATCTGTACTGCCTGACTTGAACTGCCCCAAAACACAACTCCGTATGACAGAAGTGAGTGGAACAGAGCAAAATAAACGCTTTTAAGAGCTCCTGTATCTATCAATTGTTTCAAGCTTCTAAGAACGAATACTGCTGAGTTTAATTTGTTTTTTAAATAATCAAGATGAGGTCGCCAGGAGAGTTCAGAGTCCAGCACCACCCCAAGTACCTTTGCATCGTTTGCTGAGCCTATGCTGCCATCTCCTGTCTCTAATATTACTTCTTGGGCTGTTCTGAATGGAATTTGCTTAGTCTTATTATAATTTAATATCAACATATTGGAAGCTAGCCATTCTTTTAGTTTTTTAAAAGCTATTTTACATTCAGACTCCAGGTTATGTTGACTATTACTTTTCAATGTCAATGTCTTGACTATGTATTCTCTGTTAACTGAAGATGGTACTCGGGTGTTGAAACGCGTGCGCTACTACTCACAAAAATGTAAGTAGCCTACGTTTAATGCAGGAATCGTAATTAACATCGATATCTTTTAGGTACATTATTTATGTATTTGGAATTAATAGCAGTCAAACATAAAATTAAGTATATTTTAAAATAATGAACACAAAACACCAGGAGGCCACGTTAAAGTAAATTTCATCTAGCTCTCGTATCATTGTCAATGGGTGATCCGGACCTTTATTGTTTTAGTAAGAAAATTAGAGCCAGCTTACTTGAAACTATTCCCATTCCCTTATGTTGATCATTTATCTTTCCTGAGTTTGGCTACCGTACAAATAGGGCATCGTAATTAAAAATTTCCCTTGCAACGGGTTTTGGGATACCCCTGTAACTTTTTTAAAAATGAAACAATTCCCCTGAAACCACATTTTGAGCGATTCTAGATATGAATTCATCTATTTTGAAAATTCAACCCAAGTTATATGTCAAAGCAAATTTCATCAAGCTCTTGCGTTATTGTCAAAGTGTGATCCGGGCCCTCATTGTTTTAGTAAAACAATTAAATGCAGGTATTTATACTCTGCTCTTTTTGATCCCTCACCTTTTCTGATTCTGGTACTGTACATACTATACTTGAAAATTCTTTTAAAAGGAGAGTTTGGGGATGCTCTATAGGCTATTATTAATTTTTTTAATTTCTTAAGTATCATTTTATTGAAGTCGGTTTCTTTCTTGTTAAAAAAATAATCCATCTAATACCACACTTTTATCGATTTCATACATCTTTTGACAAATGTTGTCTCTAAAAGCTTCTTAAAATTTGAAAATTTATTTTGTCTGGAAAGGATCTATCCACCTGATTCCCTTATAGCTACGCCACTGTGATGTTACATGAACAATGAATACATAAAAATTAATCGATTTTTAAAACGTGTTTAACATTGCAAAAAGAATTAAACCATTAGTACTCATTATACACTTACAGTTATTATACATAGACACTCTACACCATACAACCTACAACTCTTCATAGTGAATCATTCAAATTAAAGTGATGTTGAAATTCAAAACTTAAATTTTCTTCTAATAAACCATGAAAAATTGCGGATAAATTTTGCGCGCCCCCCCTCGCATTATATACCCCTAGTCCGGGCATATTTAATCCAGCCCTGGTGAGGGGTCACCAAATGAAGAAATAGCCGAAACAATCATGTCTATTTTTTTAAATAAATATGGCTAATGACAATATTATTTTACAATAGTCTTATTAATTTTGGATATCTACCATATCACCAATACAAATTAGATTATTATAAAAGGATGTTAAAGAAAAATAACGATTTCGAATCAGTTGGATTACTTAATAGATGTATAAATTATGTAAAGGTGTATCATTTTTCACTAGCATTAACCATAAAATATATTTTCACACTACCTCAAGGGGGGGGCGCGCGCCCCCCGCGCCCCCCTGCTGGATCCGCCCTTGTGTTCTATCAATAATTAATCATTTTCATAATTTATAGTGAATAAGTTATCAATATTTTACCTCAGTCCCAATTATAAAGTAAACCAACATCATAACGGACTAGATGTAGCATCAAGGAATATAACACAATTTAGTTAAAAAATAGGCATAGCTCTGGGAAAATGTTCAAAGGAAACTATCAGCTACCAAAATATTTTTCAGATAGCAAATACAGCAGTCAACTCATAGTGATCTTTAATCATAAAGAAATTGGAAAGACAAATATTTTTTTTTTTTTTGAGGATGAAGCCCACATAGGTCTGAGACCTGTACGTGGGTAATGAGTTGGACCTACAGTTTCAGGTGGGTTCCGAACACCGGGAAGTGATTCTACAGCAGAGAACAGTGTCTTTTTTGCTGGCCAATCTAATCGGTCACCGTTACAAACAGGACCTACGAGAACGCAGCTCATCTCTCTGATTGAACAGATACCTGCTACGGCTCGCGGCTATCACTTCCCTGATAAATTCTCTGTAACCTCTGTAAATTCCAGATAAATTCTCTGTAACTATAATTTTCCTGATAAATGCATAAATAACATGTAAATTATTTGGTCTAGACTTAAATTAATTTGTGTATTGTTACTGTAATAGATATAAGAAACATTTCTAAACCACTCTACAGTTACCGTACTTATTAACTGGAAATAGTCAGTTTTCATACCCTAAAACTATATATTAATTAACAAGATAGTGTATTCTCAATTCTCACCAGAATAGATATCATTTTTGAATCACTTGATGTTCTCACAAGTATACTACATAGCTTACAGAATAACATAGGTTTAATTATGTAATAGGTAATGAGTAGAGTAGCCTGATTGAATTCTCAATCGATTAGTAACAATGTTTTGCAAAAAATCTGAATTTCAGGAAAACAGTACTTTTTACTTCGCATTTATCTAAGAACATCAAAGTTATCCTATCATTGGAAAATTCAGTATAAACTCACATAAATAATCACAATTTTTTTTTGTGTAATCTTATTTTCTATAAACAATCACTGTCAATTTTTTCCGATTTCTTTATTATATCACATCCTCTTACGCTAATATCTTGTATATTATGCTGTTTCTATTGAAAAATTCCATTATTTTACATGAATGGAGTCTGAAAAGTTGATATTATCTTTTTCAACTATTATGAACAGGCACTTTCTGAATGGTTTCTGATTTCTTTAGGCTACTTTATCACATCATCTGGTGCTAATATCTAGTGTATTATGTTATACATACAATTAATATCGTTATTTTAAAGTAAAAAGTAAATGTGTAGGGCTTTTATTAGTGGGGGGACCCTTGCCAGGGGAAGCTGTAGTATTTAGGGGTTTCACTATAATTTGTAATTCATTCATCTCAATTGTTTCAATTATTGTGCCTGTTTCATTTCTCATATCATGTCTATAAGTTCTAATCATTGGCATATGAAGTTCATTTATAATAATAATAATAATAATAATAATAATAATAATAATAATAATAATAATAATAATAATAATAATAATAATAATAATAATAATAATAATAATAATAATAATAATAATAATAATAATTATAATAGTAATAGTGATAGAAAAAGTAGTAGTAGCAGTAATAATTATAATACTAACCAGTACAAATAGGCAGCGACTGTTGATAATGTGTTTGATTGTGCGATACGGAGCCTTGATGATTGGACTCCTTGGGAATGGAGCAATTGAATCTATCCTGCCAGAACTCCTTGAACCATGGATTGCGCGAATTGTTGAATGGATTCAGCGAGAAGTAATACTGGTCAAAAGCCGTGACGTAGGGAGAGTGAATGCGGATGGACAAACTGCCCCGGGCCTCTGCCTCGAAGCCCTCTGCCACGTCACTTCTGTCTGCCCAGCCATCACTGGAAACAAATGAAAAAGAAAAACTATGAGTTTCAACGGGGAATATGGGTTAAAACTATGAGTTTAAAGGAAAGTGACGGCCGTGAGCCGTAGTAGGTATCTGTTCAGTCAGATTAAAATAAGCTACGAACTCCTGACCCATCCTTGTTAAAGCTCGAACCTACAAGCTACCTTGAAGCTACAAAAACATTTTTTTTTGTAGATTACGTCTTGGAGACTCCGGGTGAGGAGAATAAAACAAGTCGGATCAACAATGAATTATTGTATACATACTGTTATGGGTTCCAATAGCTAAAATAAGGCTGGCAACACTAAAGTTCACACTTGCACTTTATTTACACAAATTAGTCTATTTACACAAATATTTGTTAAGTTCAATTAATAAATGAAAACAGATCATCAAATGACAAGCTAATAGCTATTTTCAGTAATTATTTACAAGAATTAATGAATAAGTAATTACAGGCTGATCAATAACAAAAGAAACTAGAGTCCAATAAACTGTACAATAATGTAGAAAGAAATGATAAGAAGAGCCACTAATCACTTACAAAACACAGACCAATTCGTTATTTGACAGTCCCAAATAATATCACTTAACACAATGTCTTCAAACTATTAGTAAGTTACATAAACAGTAAACACTTGTCTCTGCATTATACACTGGAAACGAGCATTGTTTACTCCACTGGCACTGGATATGTAACACAATCTGTCACGCAGGTTTGTAAACGTAACTGTCATGCAAGTTTTTGTAGAACTGACTGTCTGGTTCATGTGGACTCCTTTATATAGCTGTTGTAGTTGTATAATTCCAAGAATTGGAGCTCACCAGACACTTCGAGAATCTTCAAGAAACATTTTTGTAGAACTGACTGTCTGGTTCATGTGGACTCCTTTATATAGCTGTTGTAGTTGTATAATTCCAAGAATTGGAGCTCACCAGACACTTCGAGAATCTTCAAGAAACATGATCTCGATCATTCCAGAAATCTGAAGAAATCATGAGAAGTCTCGAGAAATCAATTGACTGAGAGAGTTGCAGACTTGAAGAATAAGAATGACAAAGACATCTAAGGAGAGAGAATTAGAAGATCGGATGAAGATCAGTTGAAGTCACGTTCAACCATGAAAACAATAGAATGATTTAAATAGAACAAGTGCGTGACTAACTGCTTGTTTGCTCTCGTAACATTACCCATCTTATACACTATTTACCATAATAAATTAGTTATATATCAATTAGTTGAGGTGAAGCTTAATTTTGATGTGAAAGGAACTCTTGTAGACTATAAAACGCTTCATCAACTATTTCTTCAAATTTGTTTTACGATGAAGCTCACATAGGTCTGAGACTTGTGCGTGGGTAATGAGTTGGATGATGGCGATTGATGAGTTTTTAATTAATTCCAATATTAAAATAATATATAATATTATTGTTTATAAAATATTTCTATATTCTCAAGATTCTTTGAAAACTGCAGTGATTGTTGTGGAGTTTCTTACCAATATTACTAGGTTTTTGTTTGAATAAGCTACTATTGTGACTCACCAAGTGTTAATCTCCTCTTTTTCGTGTAATATAATTATGTATGTTAAGATTTTGGTTTATATCATTGTTTTCTATGTATAATTATAATGTAACTCCATACACATACAAGCAAGCTACAGTTAGGAGACAGTTAGAAGAACGGCTTTCATGAAACTAACTTACTGGCTGTTTCTATACACCTAGCACCTTCCTTTTGGATCTTGAACACCCTGGTAATGGTGACCGATTGTATTGCCCAGCAAAAAAGACTTGCTCTCTGCTGTTGAATCACTCATCAGTGGTTAGGAACACACTTAAAACTTGTAGGGAAATAATATAATATTTGAGGGAAGTGGCAGCTACAAGCTGTAACAGTTATCTGTCCAGCCCAAAGACATGGGCTCTCTTTGCAAGGGTGACCGATTGCATTGTCCAGTATGAAAGACTTTTCTCTGCTAAACGAGAAAGTCCACACAATGTGGGTTGAACTAATGTTTGAATAAATGAATTCATGTCTAGAACCTCCCAAAATATGGTTTAGAGGAATTATTTTCAAGAGCCTACCTCCCCTTCTCCACCTAATGAAATTGATCATCCCCCTCCCAGACTGACCCTCTAGTTATGCCACTGCAATACACCCATCCAATGAACGGGAAGTGATAGCTGAGATCCGTAGCAGGTATCTGTTCAATCAGAGATAAGCTACGAAACTACTGAGCGCACTTTGTAAGAGTGACCGATTGAATTGGCCAGCAAAAAAATCTGTTCTCTGCTGTAAAATCACTTCCCGGTGGTTCGGAACCCACCTAAAACTGTAGGTCCAAATCATCAATCACCATCATCCAATTCATTACCCACGCACAGGTCTCAGTCCTATTCAAATACTGGGTTTCAGTGCACAGGGTTTGTTTTATAGTTTTAATGTCATCTTTAGACGTGAATTATTATAACTTATAGGGTACTGATTTATCTTTAGAAATAGGGTTATCTGTATACGGTTTGTTGTCAGCTGATTCGGTTAGCCTTACCAAAGACAATACGGAATACGAAATACTAATGTGCGTCCATGGCTGTACCTCAATAATATTGTTGAAACACCTTGAGATATATTGGAGCCACTCCACTGGAGTGAAAACGTCAATTATTTAAATAGCATTCAATGGACTTGGAAGTAGGCAGTATGAAGAAAAAATCATGGCTAAAAACAATAAAATACTGGAATTAAGAAAACAGGGCTTCTTTCACAAATCTAATACTTCTTCAAAACTAAGAACCTCTTTTATAATATTGTAAAAAATGTAAATCAGTAAAATAAAAAATCCTTCGAGCTTATTCAAGGTTCTATGAAAATTTAGCAAAATCAATCAAATACAGGTATTAAGAGAACAGGGCCTCTTTCAAAAATCTAATATTTTTTCAAAACTCAAAGCCTCTTTTATAGTTCCAAAACTGCACTTTCCACAAATCCCTTGAGGTTATTCAAGGGTCTATGAAAATTCAGCAAAATCAATCAAATACAGGAATTAAGAAAACAGGGCCTCTTTCAAAAATCTAATACTTTTTAAAAACTCGAGGCCTTTTCCATAGTTCTAGGACTTTATAAGTCTCTATAAACCTTTTGACTTCATTCAAAATTTCAACAACGACTCAAGGAAGAGAGAATACAATAGCGAGCTTTGAGGAAGTATAAAGTTTCCTCAAAACAGAATGAGAAGATAATAATATAATGAATGAGTTGGAGAAAGAGGAGGTGTGAGTAAATGAGAAAGAGAAAGAGGAAGAGAAGGAACGAGTGAGAGAGACAAAAAGAGTGAGAGAGTGTGAGAGAGAATGATTGAAAGGATAAGTGAAAGGATGAAACTCAATTAATTCGAACAATGGTCTATCATCATCTTCTTTTGTAGGATTGCATGAACTGGTTAATTATTATTCTATGAAAAGGCTAAATCCCTCAAAATAGCAGACTCTTGCCAAGAGTGTCTAGAGTACTCTCCCACCCTTCTAGCCACTCTAGCTAGATTTAATATGGTGGATAACTTCACGTAGAGTGAAAATCGAATTTCGGCTTGTCAATATGTCTAGAGTATTTTCCTACCTTTCTAGCCACTCTAGCTAGAGTAAATATAATGAATTCTTGTAGAAATCGAATTTCGGCTTGTCAAGAGTATGTCTAGACCACTCTATCACCCTTCTAGCTACTCTAGATAAAGTAAATATGATGAGTTCCTCGCTCTACCTAGAATGAAAATCGAATCAAGACTTGCCAAGTGTATGTCTAGTGAACTCTCCCACCCTATCACCACTCTAGGAAGAGTAAATCAGATTAATTTTCACTCTACCTAGAGTGAAAAACGTATTTTAGTTGGCCAAGAGTATATCTAGTTTATTTCCCACCCTATAGCCACTCTAGTTACAGTAAATAAAATTGATTTTCACTTTACCTAGAGTCAAAATAGTATTTTGGCTTGGCAAGAGATGTCTAGAGTACTCACCCATCCTCTGGAGAGAATGACTACCGATACATCTTTTCAACCATAGAGCAACTGCTTGACAACCTTCATCTTTCATTTTGTAAATAATATCCCATCTGTATTGTTCAGAAAATATTATCACTTCAGAACTCCTTCAATTTGAATTTGAATTCCATTCTAGTATTTATATCTATATTCTAGACTCACAGTTCAGTGATGTAGCCAGGGGGGGGGTCCTGGGGGTCCGGACCCCCCCTTCCGGTCCTAAATTTTATATAATTTCCATTAAATTAAACGTAAAATAAGACAAAGCACTGATGTTGGTGTTATTTTCAATGCCAGGAGAGCTAAAAAGACTGTTCTAAGGCATCTATTTCTCAAAAAATTTCCAGGGAAGAACCTCCAGACCCCCCCCCCCCGGTCAATCGACCCCCCCCCCCCATTTCAAAATCTTGGCTACGTCACTGCACAGTTATCAAGTTATCAAGGTTAAATTTGAATGGAAGAATTTTTTTCCAGACTTCGCCCTTATTAAGTAAATGCTTCACATAAAATCTCATTGTTAATATCCAAACTATTTCTCATATACAATCTATTGTGTTACTACTAATAAGCTTTTGAATCTGTCACAATGGAATTTTGTAAATTTACGAAAATAAAGTAATATATTCATCTTTATCCTTCAAGCCACTCTAGCTAGAATAAATATAACGAATTCCCCACTCTACCTAGAGTGAAAGACGAATTTTGGCGTCTGTTGCTGTCTAAAATTAGATTTTGCAAATTATTTGCTGCTTGAGAATGCCAAGAGAGCTGCCGAAGAATGTCTAATCAATACTTAATAAATATTCAAAATTTGATCATTTATGAGAATTTGTAGCTGCTTCTTGTAAGCAATTTCCCGATATTTGAATAATTTCTTGACGGATTTCCCTTCGTATCTCTCATCCAATGGGTTTTCAAAAATTAGAGAGCTTGTTTCCTGAAAATCACCAGGGGCAATTAGTCAGTTCGGGATTAATAGACTTGAATATTCATGTCTATTGAATTTTGAAAATTTGTGATTTTTTTCCAATTTGGTTGGGAATGATTTTGACATTGATAAGATGTAATCTAGAAATTGTTTTATCAAATCATCATTATCAATCTCAAACAATCTAAAACAAAAGTACGAAGTAGCTTAATATATTATACTAAACACGGATTGATACTATTGACTGAGAGAGAAAGTAACACTGATAGGCTGACCTTCATCGAAGGTCTGGGATTGGCTGAAGGCTATAACAAGTAACCCCCACTGGTGGAAGGAGCAACAAGCAAAAATAAGTGTCAAAATAAAGAATAAAAAATCCTGATCACATAGGAAGCAATAAAAAACAATACACAAGTAGGCTAGAATGTAAAACAAATTTAAATTAGAAAATTGATGCTCACTGAAATTCAATTTTGCTATTTTTAATCAATTTAATTCAACTCAATTCAATTTTTTTTCAATTCTAGCCTGCTTGTATATTGTTCTTTGTTGTTACCTATGTGTTCAGGATCTTTGGTTCTTTTTTTTGACACTTATTTTTGCTTGTTGCTCCTCCCACCAGTGGGCGTGACTTATTATGGCCTCCAGCCAAACCCAGTCCTTCAATGAAGGCCAGCCCATCAGAGTCACTTTCTCTCTCAGCCAATATTATCATTCCATGTTTAGTATATATTAAGCTACTTTGTACTTTGGTTTTAGTTCGTTTGAAATTGATAATGGTGTAACAACCAAGACAATCTAACAGTTTTCAATAAATGTGGTTGTGACAATTTAAAGTCTTATTATATTCAAGTTACATTGTTCTCTCTACACTTCTGGACCTTTATATTATTTTTGCCAGTTGCTCCTTCTACGAGTGAGCGTGCCTTATTTTACCCTTCAGTCACAAATGTCAAATTTCCAATTTCTGGGCATTTTTTTAAATTTCGAACGGCTGTAACTTGCAAACAAATTGGAATAAAAATATGAAGTATTTTTGTCAATCTCATCACACGGTATGAGTTTACCAAATTTAATCCAAATCTGAGATCGTAGCTGGAAAAAATATGTTGATTTGACGTGGAATGACCCTGAATAAAGTGTCAGAAAATAAGGATTTTTTTTATAAAATATTGGGGAATGTTTAAATTTTGAGTTGGAAACACTCGCCGACAGAAGAAAGAGCTCCTGTAGATAAACTAGGCATATCACACTGCAGAGGCAGAAGCATACTGAGTATACAGTATAAAGTGTAGGTATATACAGGACAGCTACAGTACATATATATTGTAAAGCTGTGTTTACAATTATTTGAGGTGAAGGATGTAAATTTACCTCTTTCCTAGTCCAGCGTGGCTGGGCGTGAGTTTGCTCGTGTGAGAAGGTATCCACGTTTCAATTTGTCTTGTGTGGGAGTAGAGCTGCCAAATATATAATTTAGCGATTGTTCTTTAATCCCTCTAATTGGGCCCAATTTAATTCTGATGGTTAATAATAATAAATGGAAAGAAGTCACCTGGCTGGTATTTTCGCGCTGGTCCAATGAACTTTTATAGATCCTCTGTTGAATTTCGCTGCTTTTATACATCAATTCTTTGGCTGCACTTTTGATTTAAAACACTTCGAAGATGAACTTATAATTTTTTGGAACGTTGAACAGAGAAATTAATTACTTTAGCAAAAACACATTCAGCCCGCAGCACAGTCTGAGATCAAGTCACTACCATTCCTTTTTCAGAGCACATTGCCTACCCAAGATAACTGATTATTATGTTCACTTCCTTCCGTGGAATGTTCTAGAAGGTTTTTTAAGTTTCTGTAATTTTATAAATTGTTGCAAAAAGTGGTCCCAAATAACTAAATTATTGTTCCTGAATTAAATTTATCAGTTCTCATACCGGCATAAATTGTGTACAGTTGATAGTATGAAGTGTATGCACTGTATAATTTAAATTTATTAAATTTGATACAATATTTTCTGATACAAGTTAGTTTTTCAGTTCTTACAATATTAATGTTTTGGATGGTTTATATTACTGATACTATTAAATATTATTCGTTGAGTTTGTTTGCTGAAGACACTGACTGATAACATGTTAAATTTGGCGGTTGAAAAGGTAAACAAAAAAACTAACTTATTGAACTTTTAAAGCTGACAGGTAGGCTGTGATTTGAATTTATAAATTATTAATTACTGATAAAAAATGACTGAGAATATGGTTCTAATAAATCTGGTTGAATTTGATAATGACTGGAAATCTGGTAAGTGACTGTACTGAGATGAATATATTATTTCTTTAATCTTTCTTTAGCTGGCGTACTTTCTTAATTTTTTATGGCTTTATTAGCCGGATAATAGGTGCAGCATCACAATATGTATAAAGGTACAACGGGATAACTTCATTTATCGATTCTGCAATGCAAAGTCAATGACTGAGCTGAATTAATTTAAAAGTCTAATAAGGAACATGAAACTGTAGAAGAAAGATATCCATTTGAGTTGTTCTGTGGAAACTTCCTCATGCATTCCTTCTTCCTTTGCCTTATTCCTATCCCTTTTCCTCTTCCTTTTCCTTCACTTCCTTCTACTATTTCTCTCCTTATTTCATTTCTTTTCTCCCTTGATTGCTTATTTACTATAATTATTAACTTATTTTTAAACTAATGATTCATCAACTACCACTACGTAAACTTTCCTTGTATTATTATTTTTCAACTTTTACAATAATTTATTTCAATCTCATTATTAATTAATTTATCATGTATATATCTTCTTATTTATCCATTTATTGAGATAAAAATACAATGAATGCAAAGATGAAACAGACTTCAGTTCAAAACTGTTATTTTTGCAAATTTTGACTTCGTTACATTTTTAAAAAATTTGAGAATAGTTCACTAGAATTCCTGAAAACTTTCTGTGTAGTGACGAAGGTGATATCCATATCAAATGAAAAGACGTGAAGTAATCACAACCACATTTATTGAAAACTGTGGAAAAGTAGTTTCGGTTGTCACACCATTGTCAATCTCGAACAAACTCTCAGACAAACTAAGTTTGTTTGAGATTTATAATGGTGTAACAACCGAAAGTAATTTCTCACAGTTTTCAATAAAGTGGTTGTGACAACTTCAAGTCTTATAAGTCATTAACTCCCAAAAACTTGATTCTAATAATTTATTATTATTATTTCTTCTTTCCTCCGCCCTACAGCTCTTCCCAATTATTATGTATGGAGCAAATTGTTACATATTGTAACAAATTGTTTTTTATTATTTAGGATAAGTGTCTATGGATTTGTATATATCTGTATTTTCATGATGAAATACTTGATAAACAATATAAAAACTGAGTCTGCATTTCAATTAAATATATGATTTTCACTCTTTTTTACTGGAGATAATGGAGAGATGCATTTCACTTTTAAAGAGAGGCTGATGAAGGCTTCTCTTTAGAAGTAAAATGCATCCCTCCAGTATCTCCAGTAAAAGTGAGTGAAAATCACATATTGAATAGAAATACAGTGTCAGTTTTGATATTAAATTTGTTAATGCTATTTCTTGCACACATTTTTGCTTTAGATTCAGCTTAATAATAGTTTTGCCAAACGATCTAACTTTGAAACGGTCATGAGCACTGAGCGTCCTAACTTCGCCTTTTGTAACGTCAATCCGACCTATGTTCCTATGATTTTTTATACATTTCAGTAACAATTATGGGAAGTGATAGCCGTGAACCGTAGCACGTATCTGTCCTATCAGATAAAGATAAACTGCGTTCTCCTGGGCACTCTTTGTAAAGGTGACCGATTACATTGGCCAGCAAGAAAGACACTGTCTCTGCTGTAAAATCACTTCCCGGTGGTTCGGAACCCACCTAAAACTTTAGGTCCAACTCATAAATCACCATCATCCAACTCATTACCCACGCACAGGTCTCAGACCTATGTGGGCTTCTTCCCACAAAAAATATTTTTTTTTGCATTCATTGTTTGAGCTTCTTACTAATTCCAACTTTTGTATCTTCTTGTCAACACTGTTTTCCTTCGCAATCTATTTTTAGAAAAGTAGAAGAGAAAAAAAAAGTAGAAAAATTTATGTGATGCTCAAACCCGTACTTTTCTGACGTACGACCCTTTCTCAAAAAAAAGCATAGTCCTTAGATGAAAAACAAAATCAAATAACATTAGAAAAGTAATTTCAAGAAAAATCTCGTGGTTACGTCATCTCAAGAGTGGTTCCAGAAGTCAAGTGCCAGACTCCCCCCCACACTCTTCCTCTTTTATGGCATCAGACCTTCCCCCCCCCTCACAGCACCACTTGAAATCACGGGCTTTTTCTCTAGAAACAAGAATAAGTTGACAGGTTGTGGAATATTGGGCGGACCAGCTTGCCACTTGAAAAATAGGTGCGTTAATTAGCCGATTTTGGATGAGTGAGCGACAGAGCGAGAGAGAGAGAGTGATTGAGAGAGAGAGAGCAATAGAAAGTGATAAAGAGAGACTGTGTGAGAAAGAGTACCATGTTGAGTGGAATTTTGTTGGTGAGCTGAGAGTTGAGAGACACTCAAGTGAAAAGTTTCGAGTTTTGCTTGTCGATTGGTCGGTCTTGTTGCATGCTACACTTCTGCTTCATCCTTTCTTTTTCATTTTCAAGTTTCCCTTCCTTCTCTTGTGATTCTTTCTCACCCTTTCCCTGTTCTACCTATTTCACTTGTCTTATTCAAGTCTTGTCTTATATGTCGATCGGTCTTATTGCGTGCTGATGGGCTACGTCTTTTCTGCCACCCCCTCATTCTCTTTTTTTCCTTTCTTCGCTTTCCCTTCCTTCTCTCATTATTCTTTCTCTTTCTCGCATTTTCTTTGTTCTTCCTCATTCAACTCAGTATCATCATGCTCCTCCACTACTAGTAGGTTTTTTTTTTTGAGGATGAAGCCCACATAGGTCGAAGACTTGTGAGTGAGTAACGAGTTGGACGATGGTGATTGATGAGCAGGACCTACAGTTCTAGATGGGTTCCGAACCACCGGGAAGTGATTTTACAGCAGAGATCAGCGTCTTTTTGCTGGCCAATCTAATCGGTCACCCTTACAAAGAGTAACGAGGAGAACGCAGCTTATCTCTATCTGATTGAACAGATACCTGCTACGACTCACGGCACTACCCAATCTGGAAACAGTAGACCTCACGCCCAAGAATAAGAGTGCTTGCACATAGCAACATACTCGATGTACTCAATGATAAACATCGCAAAATTAAATACAGTAATCAGACCTAACCCTTGATTAAACTCGCGTAGTTTATTTCATGTCTATTTTTTCATAAAAGGTCACTTTGTATCATATCAACAAGGCAGTGTTTTCAATTTTGCGAGATAATTGATTGCTCAAATTAGATTTTAGATATCTGATGAATGAGTTTATAAAACAATACTAATTACATTATTTGTATATTATTTATCTAGTAATCACTTATTATACTTAATTGAAATATTATAAATGAAACAAAAATAGGCTATGTAATTCTTATGAACTTTATTTATATGAACAAGGCTAAACCAGATGAATAACCTGATGGAACGGCCCGAGGGTTATCTATGATTCTGATTCCAATTGCATAACACGCATAATATCATATTATGATGGAGATGAACATTTTTAAACTCATATGTTCCTATAGAAGAAGGCCTGGGTGCCTTTCCTTTTTTCCCTTATAATTATCCTTTAAATGCAACAAAATAAAAAATAAAAAACTCGTTTACATACATCGCTGCGCATAAGTGAAAGAAACATTCTTACCTAATTTCAAAGAAATCGGTTCACTCGTTTAGCCGTAAATCCGTTAGAAACAGAATGCAAACGGACAGAGACCTCTCTTCGTTCGGTCAATTGTTCCTTATTTTTCTATTCCTCCATCTTCAAAAGCCTCCTCTCCTGATCATCCCCTTTTCTTGTTCTCCTCATTCTTCTTTTCTGATTCTACAGCAGAGAACAAACAGAGTCTTTTTTGCTGGGTCAAATAGGTCATCATTACAAAGAGCGCCCAGGTGTTTCGTAGCTTATCTCTGATTGAAAAAATACCGGCTACGGTACTCGGCTATCACTTCCCTCTCGTTGTTAGGGATTAATTGTGTATTGTTTGTGTTTGTTGCTCCTCCCACCAGTGGGCGTGTCTTGTTTTGGCCTTCATCCAATCACAGGCCTTCAATGAAGGTCAGCCTATCAGACGCACTTTCTATCTCAGCCAATCGCATCATTTCGTATTTAGTATAATGAGCTACTCTGTACTTTAGTTTTAGTTTGTTTGAGATTGACAATGGTGTAAGGAACGAAACGAGTATATCAATATCGAGTGTTTTCAATAAAAATGTAGTTGTGACAACTCCAAGTCTTATTTTTTATAATTTTATTATATATCACTTCGCAAACGTTGTATAGCGTTCAGCTGGGAAATCAGTTTTTGGCAAAGAATTTAAGATTTTCGATCAAGATAAATTCAGAGAATGCTTTTATTTACCATCCATCACAATTATGATCTACAGCTCTACTTAGTTAATAGCAGAGTTTTTGCTCCGTAACTGAAACTCAAGGCTCGCTTAATTGATGAGACCATTGAGAGTTGATATTCACTCGAGGATCCTTCACTAAGCCTTTTGTTTCAAGAATACTTCGGCTTTATCTATTGTGAGTTTTTTTGGGGAGACGGTTGACCTAGGCTATGACTAGACTATGTAAAAACTAGTTATATAAACCAAAATTTTGACGTACACGATTATAATACAGCCGAGGAGATTCTCACTGGGTACCAATAGTAGCTTATTCAAACAAAAACCAAAACAAAGCAATTAAAGAGTGTTTATAATATTGTTGTGGAAGAATGATCAGTGATTTTTGGTGTTATCTGCTTGTGTCAACAGGTCTTCCAGTCTGAGCTAATTGTCTACTTTTTCCCCTGCACTCTCTTTGCCTTGCAGTTTATCTAAAAAGGTTCAGCCATTAAAATGTTCAATTAGAATTTCATAGAAATTTATCGAATATTGTAGAATTTCTTATCTGTTTATTTAGAATTCCATGGAACAATTTGGAAAAATCTCCATCTTTCTAGATCAAATAAAACCTATTCAAGGCGAACGCTTAGATGAACATTAGTTCTTGTCTGAAATTTGCCGAGACAACAAGTGACAGTTCTGTTTTGTAGTGATAATCGCCTAAATTAGAGATAATTCTTTTACCGTTTCAATTTATACGAGTGGACTACTCATAGCTATTATTGTATTACGGATTTGTGCTATGTGAGTTTAATTGTTCTTTTTAGACGTTTCTTCTTGAATTATTGGACAGTTTGTTGAACAATTATTATTTAATATTAGATCGGCCCCTTAAAATTTAGTGGTTGATTTTTGTAAACTTCTTATCAGTTGAACAATATCGATTTATCTGTTTTTGTTTGCTTATTTTGTATAAGACATTACTGATCAGTGCGTGTTGTGGATTATATTTGTGTAAATAAAGTGCGAGTGATAAATTTAAGTGTTGCCAGCGTTATTTTAGATATAGAACCCGTAAAAATATTAAATTTTGAAAGCCGAAAAATACTGATCACGTTGCTATGGATGATGTTCATTTGAAGAGAATCCTTACAATGCACTTTACATCTCACATTGTAAGAATTCTTAAATTGTACAGTACTTCATATTTCAACAGAATTTGTTCAACTTGAGTTATAAATCTACTTTGATTGATGTATTTGTATTGAATTTTTGCTTGACACACTGAAAAGTACTCTTCACGTTTAAGCAACAAAATCTCATCAAAATATTCACATTTTTCTTTCATTTTTCAACAGTGTTGAGAGCTATCAATCATTTCTTCCACTCACCTTATTCTACACCGCTTTCTTAAAATACTTTTTTCATCTTTTTTCCCATCATCTTCTCAATTCTCATCAATGTCTATCTTTGCAAGATAAATTCATTGTCTTTTTGTCTCCTTTTAATCATCTTCTCCCCAATTTTCATCATTTTCTTTTCCATTTTCCAAGTTTCCAACATATCTTTCACATTCTCCTTTTCCAACATTAAACTTTTTATCTATTATCTGTTCTATTAACTCTACTCTTAGCATCCTTTTTCTTTTCATTTAATTTCCATCATCTTTTTCTTCCTTCTCTATTGATTTACATCTATTTTCTTCTTCTGTCTATCTTCTCCATTCTTCGATATTTTCCTCCAGTTCATTTTCTTTATTCTTTGGCAATCTTTCATGAAAAATAACCATTTCTACGAATAGAGGGTATTATTCATATTACAACGCCTATCAATACAACATGATTTCTGTTCAGAGTCGCTACTCGTTCGAAAAAGTAAGGAGAAGAAGGAAGAGGAGAAAAAAGGAAGGAGAAAAAGAAAAACAAAGAAAAGGAAGGGGAATGGAGAAAGGGATAGAAAGAAGAAGAATGAAGTAGAAGGAAAAAAATAAAAAGGAAGAGGAAGGAGGAGAAAAAGGAGAATATAATGAAGTAGAAGGAGGTGAAGAAAGAAGAAAAAAGGGGAAGGGCTGATGAAAAAGAAAAAGGAGAAGAAGGGATAAAGAAGGAGGAGAAGAAAAGAAGAAAAAAGGAGAAGGAAAGAAAAGAAGGAGGTGACAGGTGTGAAAGAAAACGGAGAAGAAGAAATAAAGAAGAAGGAGGTGAAGGGAAGAAGAAAATAGAGAAGGAAAGAAAAGAAGGAATAACTAAAATAGGAAAAGGAAAGAGAAAGATAAAAGGAGAAGAAGGAATGAAGAAGGAGGTGTGGAAGAGAAGAAAAGGAGAAGGAAAGAGAAGAAGGAGGTGACAGGTGAAAAAGAAAACGGAGAAGATGGAATAAAGAAGAAGGAGGTGAAGGAAAGAAGAAAAAAGAGAAGAAGGAAAAATTAAAATACGAAAAGGAAAGAGAAAGAGAAAATGAGAAAAAGAAGAAACCCACAATGCTACAAATCATAGTTTCTCCAACTTCAAACAACAAGTACAAGTATGCAAAACGATAAATCACAGCTTCCTCAGTTACCACTGGAAACAAATATGCAACTACATTTCACGTGTTTTGTAGCCAGAAAAGGAGAGGCTCCCCACATGCGTTGAGTTGTGGGCTCTTGGGGCATTTGAAGCAATTTATATCTAGGTGTTGCTACATACTTGGAGTTGCCCTGTTTTGGTAATAATGAGTTCAACAACAGCTCAGAAATTCAAAAGTGCCAAACAACTGATCGATTATTAGTTTAAGAACAATACAAACAACAGAACTATCAGATACCCTGTAGCCTAACACAACAGAAACTAGTAAAGACGGATTGCAAAGCACATTAGAGCAAAGCCACACTAGATAAACTACATAACTAAACATAAGGGTACACTACACTAGTAATTCTGTGAACAGTAGAATACACGACCAAGAATAAGGGTGCTTGCACAAAAGAAGAACTCCTTGTAATCAATGATAATTATCATTGCAAATCAAACACAATATCAGACCAAACCATTGATTTAATTTGCATAATCAGTTTAATGTATGTTTTCCACAAAATTCACTCTGTATCTCATCACCAAGGCTGTGTTTTTATTCTCCAGACAGCTTATTGCTCAAATCAGATCTGATTCCAAATGCCTCATGAATGAATTTATAGAACAATGTTAATCAAATTTTTATAATAAGGCCTATAATTTCCTTAGTGATCTTTTATTATCATACTCATTTTTCTGAAACAAATGTGTTATTTTTACGAATGATTACAAAATCTATATGAAGGCTGAGCAAGATAAGTAAGAGGGCCCAAGGACTATCTTGGAATCTGATTCCTATTAATTGCATATTTATGATTGAGAAGCTCCAAAATAATAATGTTTTTTTTTCGGAGGATGAACCCACATAGGTCTGAGACCTGTGCGTTGATAATGAATCGGATGATGGTGATTGATGAGTTGAACCTACAGTTTTAGTTAGGTTCCAAACCACCGGGAAGTGATTTTATAGCAGAGAACTGAGTCTATTTTGCTGGCCCATGGTGGAATGATTCCACCATGTTGCTGGCTAATCCAATCGGTCACCCTTACAAAGAGCGCTCAGGAGTATCGTAGCTTATCTCTTATTGAACAGATACCTGCTACGGCACTCAGCTATCACTTACATGTATTCCCTACAAAATGAATGTTCCCTATGCTCCCTACAGAAGAAGGGCTAGGTATACCTTTCCTTTTTTTCAAATATCCTCTAGATGCAAGCGAATTTGGAAAAAATCCTCATACATACATGGCCGAACATTCCTTGAAGGAAAATCCATGCTCAATATCATAGGATTTGGTACAAGCGTTCAGTCGTGAATGCGTGTCAGACAAATAATGCAAAAAGTCGACTTGAAACAGAGACCTCTCTTCGCTCGGTCAACTTCATAAGGGCACACTACATTAGTACATAAGGCCTGACGCATTAAGTTATGCCAAGCCCACTGAAGCAAATTCCAAAGCTCTATACTTAACAGTCCAATCTCACCTTTACACAGGGCCTAGCTATATAGGTGTGTGTGTGTATACTGTCCAGTAAGCCTCTGAGCTACTTCCTACATCCAAGCACAGACTAAAGAACTATAATCTTCCTGGATTTCTTGTTCCATGACGAACTGCGTTGTTAATATCAACTTTTTATATGAATTCAACGACTTGCAGTCAAATATTCATTAAGAATAAGTAGAATTTACTCACTCTGTAGGCCGAGCGCTTTCAGAGGCCTCTGAAAATGGATCTCAAAGATTCGAAAGCGTTCGGCCTTCTTAATGAATATTTGACTTCAAGTCGTTGAATTCACATAAAAAGTTAACTATAATCTGTTGCTTCTGTAATTTGTGATCCAAGCCATCTATCGACAAAGACGTTTGGAAAGCAACAAATTTATGAAGCCTTTCTTGTATCTAAGTTTGATAAAACACCATTCATCTCAAGTCTCAATATAGCAACATTTTCAAGCCAAATGGAGTGAGTATCGGCGAAATAAAATAAAGTCAGTTGAGTAAATAAGGTAGGACTTTTAAATCAAGCGGCAAAAAGCTTGAAAACATTTATAAACAAAAGACTGGGACAATCTACCTTGCTGAACATTATTTGACAGATACTTCTGTCATTCCTTTGATTGAAGAAAAACTCTTTTCTGGTCGTCCCTTAATCATATTCATTGTCTATCCACTCGCTCACTCATTCACTCTTTCTCCTTTAACACTTTATCATTCTTTCTCTTAATACCTCTTCTCTTTTACTCTCTTCCTACCCCCACCACCACCACCACTCATCGTATAAGCTCTTGACGTGGACTCTTTTTACTTGGCAGCAGCATCTCGATTCTCTTCTTGCCTCTTATTACTCTTTTTCCCCTCTCTTTCATCTCTTCCCTTGCCTTTTTCTTTTTCATCTTCTCCTTCTGAATAGGTCCTCTCCACACTTTTCACAATTGATTTTCAACTTGAAGAGCCAAGAGCTAGCTAGCCAGCCATATGAATACAAGCAACAGTTCCAATACCGTCCCATACCCGCATCCCGTACTGGAAACTGAATTAGTGAGGAGGGGGTTGGAGGGTGTTGGAGGGGGTTGGAGGGGGTTGGAGGTTGTTGGAGGGGTTTGGAGGGTGTTGAAGATGGTTGGAGGGGGTTAGGGAGGTCCATTGTGTGTTCTAGCAGCCAATGATAGGGGAGGGATTGGCTATACTACTCCACACTTGAATGGGTTTGAAAGCAAGCAAGAAGGAAGGAGGAAGCAAGCAGGAAAGAGAAATGATGCAGAAAGTGCTTCTACTATTGAATTTGTATAGTCTGGAGTATACTACATATTTATAATAGCCGGTAGGAACGGGAGAGAAGAAAATATACTAGCAATGGGGAGGAGAAAATATACTAGCCGGAGAGAGGGAAGAATGTACTAGCTCGGGAGATTTAGATTTAGATGGCTTTATTTGTGTAAATTTACAATGTATATAACTGATAAAAGTATTATTAATATTAGCAACTCTCAGATCTCATAGTTCAAGTGATAGTACAATGAACGGTTGAATAGTTTGAATAGAAAAGATTTTAAATACAATTAATATATATTTTAAGGTACTGTACAGCAGAAGTAGATGATGTGATTGCTAAAAAAAAAGAAAAAGAGAGCTTGGATCTGAGAGATGAATTACACAAAGAGGCGAAGTCTTGGCCATTAAGGCCATTCTTACACTTAACCTTTAGGGTTAAGTGTGACCCTAAGTGTAACCCTGAGAGGGAGAGTAGTTCAGAGGTGTGCTAGATAGTATACACACTCACATGTGCAGCCAGATCCTGTGTAAAGGTAGGAGTAGACTGTTAAAAGTATAGATAGACCTTCATCATCAATATCGGTGGGATTGGCATAGATAGATTCAACTTTATTAGCTCATTGAGGGAAGAAAGTAATCGCAACCTACCTCACTCCTCGTTCGTGTAGTACACTCTTTGGACAAAAAAATAATGTTATGGTCCACAGAATCACCTACAGTCGAAATCGGCTGTGGTATTATACATATGAGTAAATAGAGGGTTGTGTTGTCGTATCTTCTCTAGGCTTTACAAGGTACAAGTCTATAGCCTTTTTAAAGACTTCCTACTCAGGCTGTACTCCCTAACATGTAAAGACTGTGAAAGTCATTCAATAAGTGATAACTGTGAGCAATAGCAGGCATCTGTTCAGTCAGATAAAGATAAACTACGAACTCCTAAGCCATCCTTGTAAGGGTGACTGATTGGATTTAAAGCAAAAAAGACTGCTCTCTGCTGTAAAATAACCTCCCGGTGGTTCGGAACCCACTTAAAACTTTAGAACCTACTCATCCAATTCATCACCTACGCACAGGTCTCAGACCTCTTCATTCTTAAAAAAAAATACCAAGTCAACTGTAGATGTACACACTATTATATAGCTTTAGGGCGAAGTTGAGGCACACGAGCCTCTTCACAAATGTTAGAGGTGAGGAAAAGAGAAATAGAGGATGTAGATAATAAAGATAAACTAAAGAGCAAAGAGAAAGAGGAACAAAAAAGGAAAGTTAGAGAAAGAGGAAGAGAAAAAGGAAGGGAGAGGGAAAGGGAGAGGGAGAGGGAAAGGGAAAGGGAAAGGGAAAGGGAAAGAGAAAGAGAAAGAGAAAGAGAAAGAGAAAGAGAAAGAGAAAGAGAAAGAGAAAGAGAAAGGGATAGGGATAGGGATAGGGATAGGGATAGTGATAGGGAAAGGGAAACAGAAAGAGAAAGAAATTGATAATGACAAAGTAAATTCAACATCTGTGTCATGTTCCTTGGAAGCCAGCTGTGACAGTACTACTTTATCAACTTCAGAGAGAGCTTTTCAATTATTGAATTGATTGAATAACTCAAGCAAGTCAATGAGGATGGGAGTGAGCTCATTCTATTCCTCAGAAGGTCCAATTAATTGAGGAATGAGGCAATTCATTAATACAAAATAATGGAGTAATTATCTTGCAGACGTCTTGTTTAACTGTTCTTATATTTTGATGACACTCTAAAGACAATTCGTTTATTGTGAATAATATTAGAAAATTAATGACAATTTATTGATAGGATATATGGTAATTTATTATCCATATAATGAGAGAGAGTAAAGGTGTGTGTGTGTGTGTGTGTGTGTGTGTAATTCACAAGAACGGCAATGATTTGAAACACTGAATTCGCACAATGCAGTGCACCTCAAAGCCCGGTTTCTTATTTTCTTTTGAAATTTTTAGAATTTACTGTTTAAAATTTACTTATGGACACTATTACAATTAAAAATGTGTTTAAATGCAGGAAGCTCATAGTGCAGCTGATAAATAATGATACATACGTTACACTATGAATCGCTTTTAAATTTATCATGCTTCCTCTTTCTCTTCCACAATCTCCTTCTTCTTCTTCTTCACCCTTTCTCCTCCTTCGAACCTCCCACTCCTCCTCCTCCTCCACCTTCTCCTCCACCTCCTCCTCCACCTTCTCCTCCACCTCCTCCTCCTTATCCTTCACCTCTTCCACCTCCCCCTCCTCAATGACAGTGCCATTTGCATTATCATGCAAATAAGTCAGACGTTATGCAACATTTATTATAGCAACTACTAGTTTTTTTGGGGTGTTTGTATTGGCATTCGGGGTTAATATATTATATATATTTTATCATTACTACACCCGAACAAGCTGATTGAAGACTTTGAAATGTGTTTTGTTTAGAAAGCTACATCAAACCCGCTCTTTTTCAATTATTTTCCTAATTTATCACATACTGAGCCAAGATAAGGTAACGTTATCCATGACCTTTTTCCCGTATCAGTACAGCAATCCTAGCACTGATTGATTGTCTTTTACGTATCTTATTTAAAATTTTGTCATCAATGATCTCCTCATATCCATTTGTACATTTTGTAATGTCTATCTGTTTAATAGTGCAATTTTTTTTTTAAAAGTGTTGAAAAAAAATACTCATAGGTATAGTTAAAGCTCTATAAATTATAATCTACTATTGAAAGCAGCAAGTTTGTGGGATAGAGGGTCTCATGTCACCATAGTTTTCAGAGCTCAATACATATACCTTTCATAGACGAATACTATCGACTAATACGATTGGGAGCCTCTCATTGGTCGCACTCCACGTTGGAGGCCTGTCATTGGTTGATAATGGACCCGCCCATTATTAACAAGGAATAGCCTCCCAATATGGGACACGAATAACAAGTAGAGAGCAGGTGTAGTTAGAAATTTCTATTTTTCCAGTTCAATATTGACACAGTATTTCTATTCACATTATGTCTTTATTCAGTTGAGGAATGAATTTTGCTACTGAGAACCTTCATCGGCCTTTTCTCACCTCAGAAGCGAAACGCATACCTCCATTATAAGAATAAAAATCATAACTCAAATAGAAATGCAGTGTTAGTTTTAATATTTGAAACAGAATTCATTGATTTTCAATTCCTCGAAGAACTAATAATAATTTATTCATACTGAAGACTTCCAGAATGGCGGATATTGACAATAGCGGATATCACAATATCCGCCATTGCGGAGGTGATCAATAAGTAGAAAATAAAATAGTATTATCACTTATTAATAGTCGTAATATTATCACTTGGTATTATCAATAAAATAGTATTAGCACTTTCAGGAATTTGAAATTGATAAATTCTGTTTCTGTAGGCTATATTTTTCATTTTGTCAAATTGTCAGTTATTACAAACTAACTCTTTAATATTGGATTAATCTTTAATTCGTCATGGAAAACATCTCAGATTTTTTCATATTTCATAGTTTACCTCTTAGATTACCTGCAATGAATAAATATTATAAATATTAAATTCAGTATTTTTTCTTGAGAATGAAGCCCACATAGGTATGAGATCTATGCGTGGGTAATGAATTGGATAATGGTAATTGATGAATTTATTTAGGTGGGTTCCGAACCGCCGGGAGACTGGGTCACTCTTTTCTAAACACTTCATTATTTATAGTGAAGTAGTATCGTAGTATGGGAATACGTCCAAGAATTTCTGTTTCAAGAGCAGAAGAGATTGTTCTAATCCTAGAAGGTGAATGCTCAGAATCGGAATGTTTCATGAATTACAATATTGCTTTCGAACAGAAATCTTTAGGTTTTTCTGGAGTAAAGATACAGCGCGTAAGTTGCGCGATTCCAAAGCTGATAGCTGTGCCTTGTCTCCCGACATTTAATTAAATATTGGGAGCGCCAAGAGGAAGGAGGATACTGTCCGGGGGTGAAAAAGAGTACAACAAGAAACACAACTTCTCGTTTTCTCGGACGTGACTTGACCTCCCTTTTTAGAAACAGTTGCACTCTAACTTCCACTTCCTGTACTGAAGACTAATTTTCCAATCTTTTCAGAGCCACTTTTCGATTGTAGATTATGCTGATAGGTACGGAACGAATAAAGACGACAATGACAACACATAACAGCAGAAAAACATTGTGGTTTCTCTTGCATCACTTTTTCCTCCTTTTTTCATGAATATTGTTACATTCAGGAACCAAGTGGATGTCTTCCATCGACATGTCTTCAATCTTTTCCATCGTGTTGCGATTTAAACACGAGTTCCTCCACTTTTTTAAAATTCAGTCTTCTTTAAATTATTCATGATACCCTGTTGCATCGAATTTGCAAGCAGGGCAGCATGAAAGTGAAATGGGAAATAAAGTCGATCTCATATATGTATTTTTTTTGTAGATTACGTCTTCGAGACTCCAGTTAAGTAGTAAAAGACATGTCAAATCAACAATTAAAGTATCTTATACACTAGTTACCATAATTAGGCTACTATATCTATTAGTTGAGGTGAGGCTTAATTATGATATGAAAGGAACTCTTGAATACTATAAAAAGCTTTATCAACTAAATATTTTCCCAATTATTTTTTAAATATATTCCTATAGGCCTATTTTCAAGATTATTTAACAACTGTGTTAGTTTGTCGTAGAGTTTCCTACTAATATAACTAGGTTTTTGTTTGAATAAGCTACTATTGTGACTCACTAAGTGATAATACGATGGATAGACGATTGACCTGGGCTCTATACATTGAGAAAATATGTTATAAAATTTCATCTGGGGTATTTGTCCTGCGACAGCTTGCTAGATTGAATGACAAAAAGTTACTTTTTACAGCTTACCATGGGTTCTTACTGTCACATATTAGGTATATGCTATCTTAGTATGGGGTAATTCATCAAAACAAAATCTTGATAGGGTGTTTAAGATCCAAAAGAAAGCGGTTAGGTGTATAGAAAGATTAAATAGATTAGATTCATGTAGGCCGTTGTTCAAGAGACTTGGTCTCCTAACTGTGTCCTGCTTATATGTGTATGAAGCTACCTTATATGTAAAAACGAATGATATTAACCAAAATCTTGACGTACATGATTATAATACAAGAAGCCGAGGAGATTATCACTTGGTGAGTCACAATAGTAGCTTATTCAAACAAAAACCTAGTTATATTGGTAGGAAATTGTACAACAAGCTACCGCAGTTTATAAAGAGTCTTGAAGATATAGAAATTTAAAAAAAAAATGAAAAAATATTGAGTTGATAAAGCTTTTTATAGTGTACAAGAGTTCCTTTCACATCAAAATTAAGCCTCGTCTCAACCTATTGATATAGTAATTATGGTAACTAGTGTATTAATCTGACTTGTCTTATACTCCTTAACTGGAGTCTCATGCTTTAAATCAGTGTGAAGATGCTCTTAAGAACAAAGTGAAACAGCCGTCATACCATAACATAGTCACAATTTCCACTTATATGTATTTTTTAAGATTTTATTATTCAACTCAAATTTCACTAGGTACCTCATGGCAGTTAAATTAAATTTGCAAAAAGGTTACATCGGGCAGCCTACTAGAATATTTTTGACATTTACCTGCCGAGAAGCAGGAACCGTCCGGTGAGATTGAGCCTGCGGGTGGCGGCTAGCAGACCCCTAACGGTCATTCCCTCGCAGAAGCACACGACTACACGGGCGTTACGGTCCTCGTTCAGTTTGCGTAGCACTGCGTCGAAAACCTCGTCGTCAGCGTTACTCAGCACGCTGTCCTCTTTGGCAATGCACACGTTGGCGCGCAGAGCGAGCTCCTTGAACGCTTGCATGCCGCTTTGGCCGTAGTTTTCTGGAAAAAGAAGAAAATTCAGAGTGAAAATACAAGAAAAATTTCGAGAATGAGAAGTTCGGTACCGTGGGTATACATGAGCGAATATGTAAAGCAAAATATTGACTAGAATAATTGAACCTTACATGACCGCGGTTTTTTGGGAGAACAATAAAAAACAAATTACAAGAGCCATTGTTTGAAACTTCCGGTGGTCATGAATGAAAGACCAGTAAATATGCATTTATTAAATTATTTATAAATTTATCTTGTTTATTTATTTATTCATATATTTATCACTTAATCAATTAATTCATTTATCCACACTGTACTGGATACAACAGGTTTCACTACACTGTAGGTAGAATTTCAGAATACTAATAATAATAACAAAAATATGTCATAGCCCACAAGGTTTGACAGTCTCCTCAAACACAAATTTTGCATCCCCTACAAATAGTAGATATTAGAAATATCTAAGTAGAATATCGTCTGAATCAAGGCTTAGAACAAGAGAAAAAGTATCTTCATTTTCACTGGAAACTTATACCAGGTTCAAAGCAAAAAAAAAAATAATGAAAATATAATAAATTTTATTAGCAAAATTGATGTTCACTTATAGGTCAATATAAATCACTGATAATTATTCATCGATTTCCATCAGCTATTCAATTCTCAGTTGTCAATATCCGCCATTACGGAGGTCCTCAGTATAAATTAATAGCATTTGGAGCAATTTGAAATTAAGGGAAGTGGTAGCTGAGTGCCGTAGCAGTTAACTGTTCAATCAGGGAAGAGTTACGAAACTCCTGGGCGCTCTTTGTAAGGATGACCGATTAGATCGGCCAGCAAAAAGATATTGTTCTCTGCTGTAAAATCACTTCCCGGTGGTTCGGAACCCACCTAAAACTGTAGGTCCAACTCATCAATCACCATCTTCCAACTTATTACCCACGCACAGGTCTCAGACCTATGTGGGCTTCATCCTCCGAAAAAAATTCTGTTTCTTAATATTTGTCGTTTTATTAAATTTTCAGATACTTCAAACTAACTCATATAAATCACCTTGATAATTGTGACATTTGTCAAACCTGTTGACAAGCATTTCAAAACCACTACAAAGAAAGTGAAATAATGAGCTCTCAAATGAGTATCAGGGTTTAAGCTCTATCATATATTTTCAAACATAAAAATGTTTGATAGAGGAATCAGAAAACAAGAAAATTATTATAGTAATGAGAATGAAAAAATTATTGCACAAACAAAAGTAGAAACGTTTTGATAGTATTGTAGTTGAAATGGTGTATTCTCTATCATGGTGAACTTGTGTTCAGTGTTCAAAGTCATATGGCCAATATGTTGCTTTCCTAGTGCAATATGTGAGCTGTACATGGTCCATTTCAGAATTCATAAGAATGGATGTTTGTGGAGGAGAGTGAGATATCAAGAAAGGCGCTTTGCTCCAATAAACGATTTCCAGTTGAAGTATTGATGTTATAGTCTGGTAGTACACTATAGGAAATGAACAATTATTGTCAAAATAGGATTGTTTTTATTGAAGTATTGATGTCGGTATGGTATGTTGCTACACTCTAGAAAAGAAAAACAATTTTCTATAGGGTTCGTTGTATTAGTACACTCTGAGAAATCTTCAATACTTTTGGACTCTAATACTTTTGGGCCGTATTTATGACATTTCCTTCAGTGTCTCTTGACTCGAAGGATTCTTGAGTATTTTTTTGTTAAGTTTCGTATAATTAATTAAGTAACTATATAATAATATCTTATATAAATAATAAATATAGTATAATAATAATAATAATAATAATAATAATAATATTAATAATGACAATAATAATAATAATAATAATGACAATAATAATAATAATAATAATAATAAACAAATGTAGGCCAGAACAGGTTCTGAGTGGTGAAAAAGGAAGATTACTGTGGGACTGCAGCATTACAACAGACCGAGCAGTGGAGGCAAACAGGCCCGATATTGTCCTGTTTGATAAAAAGAAGAAAGAAGCTTTTATCATTGACGTGGCAGTGCCCCTGGATGAAAATCTTGTGGGTACAATTGCTGAAAAGAAAAGAAAATACCAGCCTCTATCTGTTGAATTAAAGGATATGTATTATGCTAAAGAAAGTTGAAGTTATTCCGGTTGTTGTATCTGCAAATGGACTGATATCAAAAGAATGGATGTATGCAAAAGAAAGGCTAGCTCTGGAAAACTGGCACCTTAGAACTATGCAAAAAGCTGCAGTGCTTAGTACAGCAAATATTGTACGAAAATTTCTCTCACTTTAATATAGCAGGGTAAGAGGGACCAGGACGGTATAGTAACCAGGTTACTATACCGTCCTGAAGAGGGACCCTCATAGACCTGTCTCTACTTTGCGATGCAGCTTTGTAGCCTTGGGATCAATATCCCCGGCTGCAAAGTGAAAAATTCAAAAAACGAAAGTGGATAATAATAATAATAATAATAATAATAATAATAATAATGCATACAGTATTATTTCTGCAGATATATTTTTTTGTAACATTTTATTTCTTGCTCAATGCACATGATCGTTAAGTTGAACTTAGTATTTTTTTATTTGTAACTTCTTGGTTTCTCTCCTAATAATTGATTGTTTTATAATTATTATTATTTTTTATCATGTATCATTTTTTTCTGTGTGTTTTTTTCTTGTTTGTATTTACGGAAATAAATATTATTATTATCAATGATAATAATAATAATATCAATTATATATTATTTTAATATTCATTAAATCATTTAATATAATTTGAAAAATGACCAAAATTTAACATTTAATTTGATGAGTCTCTTGAGTCAAGAAACATTGGACGAACGTTTATAAATGTGGCTCAAAGTCTGTTGTATTCTTATATTCATCTCAATAAAAAAAATTATAAATTGGTTGTATTGAAGTACTAATGGTATGTTCTGTTAATACACTCAAGAAAATAGCAGCCTTCAATATAATAATTGGTTATATTGATGATAGAAAATTTCTATGAATTCAGAAAAAAATCTCTGAGAATCATGTTCAGGAGAGCTGTTTCTACTGTACCGAGTAGTAAAAGTTCATGAAAAATAGGTATTTTGTTCACTTTTCTAGAATAACAAAATTTGAGCTGTAAAATGGCGTCATGAGAACTGGAAAAGTGGTTTTAATTTATAAAATCAGTAATAGATACTGACATAATTTCAATCTGAAGAATGAAAAATTATTATTGAATCTCCAGATCTAGAGTGCAGATTACTGTTTACCAAATGATGGATAGTTTTTTTTTGTTGTAGATTACGTTTTGGAGACTCCGGTTGGATAGTATAAGACAAGTCAGATCAACAATATATATAATATATACAATATATATATATATATATATATATATATAATATACTGATTGATATATACAATTTTATGCACTAGTTACCATAATTACTACATAAATTAGCTGAGGTGAGGCTTAATTTTGATGTGAAAGGAACTCTTTTACACTATAAAAAGTGTTAAAAATCATGACAGTTACTCTTAAATGATACTGAAAAAATTTTTAGTATTAGTTTAAAACACTATAATGATATGATCTGGTGTATATTATTTTATGTATAGGTATATCACTGGTTTGGGATGAATTTCACCCACTTGTTTAATAGTTTCTATTGTAATAAGGAATTTTATAATACTTCACATAATTTATAATTTTTCACATTTTGTTTAATTATGAAGAACCATTTGTTCACATTTCATTCATATCAAATTCAAAGTACTCGTAAAATATATTGAATTTATTGTGAGATTATATTTGAATTTGATAATATCCAATATAAGCTTACAACAAGATTTTGAAATCAAATTTCTACTCTCTCAGCTCTTGTCCCTCAGACACTAATTCTTGTGGGTTTGTGACAGTTTTTCAACAATTTTCAAGAATTTGCAATTCATAAATTTGAAACATTTTAGGCTCATTTGAAGCTTAAGAAATGAGGAAGTTTTACATGTAAAATTTTCATTATGTCACCCTAAAAACAAATCGATAAAAATCGCTTTGAAATTTCAGTGAGATTTCGGTAAATCCACTTTTTTGTACTTTGATCCCTAAAAAAACACCCTAAATGATGGGGTTACATATTGAAAATACGCGTATCTTTAGCGAAATGCTGTACTCTTTCCAACAATGTCATCATAATTCCAATCCGATCATTAGTTTTTGAGTTATTTAGCATTTAATGGCGGGAAGTGAGCGTATCTCGAAGAAGTCATTAAATCGAGATATCTCGAAAGCAAAGGCCACTTTTCAATAGCGTCACCTAACATTTTTTGTCAGAAATTTGATGTAGAATCTCTGGTAACCGGCTTTTACACCTTACATGGGACATCCTGTATATAGGTAACCTAAATATGATGAATGTACCATAATTACAATTTTGACATGCCCCCTAAACCGGCTTTCATATCCCATTAATAGAATTTACGAGCATTCAATTTGTAAATCTGTACCAAAAAACAATATTGGACTCATATTAATGGCCAATGCAATAATTCTGTAATTGTTTATGGCTTTTAAAAAGTGACGCTAAAAACGTAACCGCAGTGAAACTTTACTGTGCTATACTTTAGCATGGAAAAAAATGTACGATAAAAATGGAAAAATGAAATAATCATTGCTCTTCCACATGAGATAGAGCAAGCATCTCCGTGCTGAAACGCTTGCTTTAATAGGTTATTTATTGCTGTACTGTTATTGCGGTGCGAAAAAGAAGGAATACGGGTATTATTAACGTTTTAGAGAAAGATGGGAGATTATGTGAGTAGCTTTTTGTGGTATAGTAGCTAGAATGGTGTTTGAATAAGTTAGTTCAGTCTTGTCTCCTATGAAAATTTGATGTTGTAGTTCCATATTACTTCGTCATATAAATAAAAATTAAAAAACAAATAAAAATTAAAAAAACATAAACACAAATTAAAAAACATAAATGAAAATCAAAAAACAAATAAAAATGTAAAAAAACGTTTAAACTGTAAATAGAAATTTTATAGGATAAAAATTCAATTTAAACATAATTAATAATAATTGGAAATAAACTTCTTTGGTGCACTCAGCACTTACTTATTCATTTGATGGCCATTTCGCATTTATGGAATCCTTCCTCAGACTCTGCTGGACCAATAATGCGAAATGGCATCACACAAAAATATAAGTAAGTGTTGAATTCACCAGAACAGTTCATTTGAAATAATTATTTATGTTATAAAATGCTAAATTTTCAATTTGCATTTATAATAATTATGTGTTAATTTTTATGTGTTTAATATGTGGAACAAATTTTTCAAGTTAAATTCTCTATTCATACTATTTTATGTAGGTTCCGAACCACCTACGAATAAAATTACTTATGAATAAAAACAAAATTGAACACCTCAAGTATCAAGATATTCTAAATTGTATCAGGGTGCTCTAAGGTGTACGAGGGTGTTATAATATCCAGTTCCAGTTCAATTTTGCAAGAAATGCACAATTTAGAGGAGAGATAGGCCAGTAAATGTGGCAGGAAATATTAGGCGAGCGGTGGCATAAAGAAAATGACACCCTTCCTGAACTTCAACGTAGGAATGATAGCGTCGTAATCTGCGATGGATAAGGAAACTCGTATAGGACACCACATAAAATTACTATTAACTCTCCATCTCTCTCCATTCCTTGCCTAAACTGTGAAAGAGTAAGTGAGACAGTGGATGAGTGAGTTCACGCATGCGCAGAAGTGTTATCTTTAAAGAAATTGCGTGCTTCGTGAAATAAGAATGCTCTGAAAAGATAGCAAACGTTCATGGGAGAAATTGAATCAGGAATGGAACAGCTTTTTCTGGCGTTGTTGACATTTTGCCAGGAATTTGATAGAACGTTTGGGTTGCTCCTGTTGTTACATCTAACTCTAAGATGCAGTAGATGCTAGATGACATCTAACATAATGCTTGCCTGGCATTTTAATTCAAAAATACCTGAACTAAGGGTAGAGATATCCATATGTATGGAATAAGAGGGAGAGAAAATGCTAGACTTGAAGCTCATAGGACAACATTTTATGACTCAAGTCCAAGCTATAAGCTATAAGGCAAAGAAAATATTCAATGCCCTTCCTGTGGAGCTGAAAGAGATAGAAAGTTTTGTGCGTTTCAAGAGGATCTGAGAAAATGGCTGATTAATTAGAGTTTTTATGAAGTACATGAATACCTTCTGAGAAGTTATACTTACATTCAATTCAATTTTTGACTCACATTTATGAAATTTCTCCATGTATATATTTCTTTATTCTTTTGATAACGTATATTCTTTTATGAAAGATTGTTTAAATTGTACTAGCTGCAATGTATCACATTTAATAAAGATTAATATGAATATAATATGATTTTTTAGAAAATTGTTTGTTAGAATTACAAATCAATGGGATTGATTTTTTTTTTTTTGGAGGATGAAGCCCACATAGGTCTGAGACTTGTGCGTGGGTAATGAGTTGGATGATGGTGATTAATGAGTTGCACCTAAAGTTTTAGGTGGGTTCCGAACCACCGGAAAGTGATTTCACAGCAGAGAACGTGTATTTTTTGCTGGCCAATCTAATCGGTCACCGTTACAAACAGGACCAACGAGAACGCAGCTTATCTCTATCTGATTGAACAGATACCTGCTACGGCTCGCGGCTATCACTTCCTAGTTTTGAAGTTACTATTTGCTAAACAAAATGAATATAAACAAATTCAATAACATTCATCACATTATCTACATTTATGGTTTCCTTTTACAATTTTTGTTGTAGAAAGTATTCATATTTTGAGGCCAAGAGCTTCAAATCTATTCATTAAGTAAACAGATAATATCTCAAATTTCTTTAGAAAAACAAATTTGCAAATTATAACATCAATTAGTATTTAACCTACTACTTTAACCTATTTTTAAAATTTATTTACTTATATCTACTTTGAACCCTTAATTTAAAGAAACTGGTAGCTATGGAATTGCCAAGTTAAAGAAACTACTGTTCATTAAAAGATGCAAAGCAATGGAGTTGCTCAATTTCACAAGTTACACTACTATACCTCAATTTTTGAAATAGGTACATATTTTTTGGAAATATGACAATTTTTGTTCATATTACATTCTACTCCTGGAAATTTGATGAAAACCCTGACAGTTGGCATATTCAACGTTGGAAAATACAACATCCAACCCCCAAGGACTCTTTCAAAGTGAATGTGAGATAAAGCTGTCAGACTCGTTCAACCGATGTTAGCCACTTTTTGGCTTTTTGAAAGAACACTTCTCGAAGAGTGTTACATTTAACAGCTGTGAATGTCGGATGCCATACTACTTTGGCTTTGGCATGACTCAAGCGTGATCAATAATTCACGCACTATGAGTACACACCGCATGCATGTCACGCAGTTATTTCGCTCTTTTTAGCACTTCTATTCCTTTATTTTTTTCTCTATTTTTCTTTTTTCTTCTCGCCCTTTTCCTATTCTCTAAGACATGACTCTTTCTTTTGTCCGGTAATTCGAACCACAAGGAGCCTTTAACTTCATAGGCAAAGGGAATGAGTTTTTTCAATTATGTTTGTAGAGAGGTGACAAGATAAACTTGATAAAAGTTATTGTCTTCTCCCTGTCCTTTTTTCACTCATATCCTTTTCTTCTTCTCCTTCTTCTTTGTCTTCCTCTAATTTTTATTTTTCTCCTCTTCCTCCTCCTCCTCCTTCTCCTCCTCTTTGTCTTCTTTCTCCTCCTCCTATCAATCCTTCTCCTCTTTCTCATAATTCTCCTCCTTCTCCTTCTTATTCTTTTTCTCCCCCTTCTCATCCTTCTCCTCCTTCTCCTCCTTCTCCTCCTTCTCCTCCTTCTCCTCCTTCTCCTCCTTCTCCTCCTTCTCCTCCTTCTCCTCCTTCTCCTCCTTCTCCTCCTTCTCCTCCTTCTCCTCCTTCTCCTCCTTCTCCTCCTTCTCCTCCTTCTCCTCCTTCTCCTCCTTCTCCTCCTTCTCCTCCTTCTCCTCCTTCTCCTCCTTCTCCTCCTTCTCCTCCTTCTCCTCCTTCTCCTCCTTCTCCTCCTTCTCCTTCTTCTCCTCCTTCTCCTCCTTCTTCTCCTTTTCCTCCTTTTCCTCCTTTTCCTCCTCTTCCTCCTCCTCTTCCGCCCCCTCCTACACCTCTCCCTAACTCACCTCTTCCTTCTCCGGCTCGTACTCCTCTTACTTCTCTCCTTCTTCTTTTCATCTCTTACTCCTCCACCACCTCCTCCTTCTTCTCCTTCTTCTGCTCCTCCTAATTCTCTCCTACCTCCTTCTTCTTCACCTTCTCATTCACCTTCTTTTCCTCTTCCTTCTCCAGCTACTTCTCCACCTCCTTCTGCTCCACCTCCTCCTTCTCTTCTTCTCTTTCTTCATCACCACCTCTTCCTCCAGCACCTATTCCAACTCCATCTGCCCCTCCATCACCTCTTACTCCTCCTCCTCCTCCTCCTCATCCTCATCCTCATCCTCCTCATCCTCCTCCTCCTCCTCCTCATCCTCCTCCTCCTCATCCTCATCCTCATCCTCCTCCTCCTCCTCCTCCTCATCCTCATCCTCATCCTCCTCCTCCTCCTCATCCTCATCCTCATCCTCCTCCTCCTCCTCCTCCTCCTCCTCCTCCTCCTCCTCTTCCTGTTCCTCCTCCTCTTCCTGTTCCTCCTCCTCTTTCTCCTCTCCCTTCTCCCTATATATTCCCATATTCCCCGTATTTTAAATCCAAAAATAAGGATTCGGGACATTTTTGAAGAAAATAAGAAATCTCCTCTTTATGGAAGTTTCTAAAAAAATCTCCCATCATACTCAAATTTTGACTTGTCATTTACATAAAAAATAGTTAATTTCCTGTAAGTATACAAGTCCTAATTGTTATTCCCAATAGCAATGACTATTGAAGATGAAAAAAGTTTTATTTATGTCATTTACATTAAAAAGCATTTAATTTTCAAAAAAGGAGGTCCCTCTTTGCCAATAGGGAGCTTTCTCACCCTCAAACTGACTTCGCATTGTAAAAACTTCACTTTTGTTATAACTTCACTGAAAAGGCTAGTGTATCACTGGCGTAATAATTTTATTATGGATATTATTCGAGAAAATGACATAAATTCTATAGTTTTATGAGAGTTTTATTGCATTTTTATAGATGATCTTAATTATTAATATAATTATAGAGGGATATAGTACAATAGTAAACTTGGATTTTTAAATTTCTTGTATCGAAGGTGACCCCCATAGGGGGGGAGGGGGGCGTAATAACAGCCTGTAACAGCTCATCCTAAGAACAATACAAAGCCTTGAAGTTCACTCTTTGACAGGAAGGCGTTCATCCTCAGAAGGGTGACGACACCCTTCCAATCTCCTACTCTCTTCGCTTCTTCCTTATTGGTCTTCTCTGTCCTCTATCTTTGTCTTCCTTTTCCTTCGTCCTTTTTTATTGCTTCCCGTCAACGATGAATCGACAGTAGGACACTCAACAGCAAAAAAGGAAGTTAAAAGACGACGAGTGTATATTTATTTGCACAGATCATGGCTGTCGTAACGCGACTAGCTATCCAATAAAATGAGGCCCTTTATATAAAGGACTGCTGTTGAGAAGAAGGTGTTATTTGTTTGGAGCCCATATGCATGCATTTATTGGTGTTTTGTTGAATTTAGTAGATTAAGAGACTATGAGGCTTCAAGAAGATGAAATTGTATAAGAGATAGTCACCTGCTAAAAGCCCTATGGGTTTAACAGGACCCTACAATGTTTGAAAATGTTGTAGATAAATTTGATTGATTGATTGAGGCAGAAAACAAATTGAAACTGGTGATTCGAAACCCAACTAAAATAATGGGAACAATCACCATGTCTCTTACAACATGACTCAAACGGCGAGGAGGAACAACCCGTGGGGTCTCTCCACCAATAGAAGCTATTATTGTCTTTGTAAACAAATCGTTTTTTTTTGTTTAGAAACTATATTAACAGTTGAACATTATTAATAAAGATGATAACTTGCATTAGTAATTTATTGGCTGTACCTGAAGATGAGAAAAGGAGTTGTACAGAAATTATAGTTGTATTTTTTCATGTCAGAATGCAAACTTTCAGTTGCAATGGTAGGAGTAGGAGGAGAAGGAGGAGAAAGAGGAAAATAGGAGAATGAAAATGAAGATGAGAAGGAGGAGAAGAACGTAGAGAAGGAAAAGGAGGAGGAGAAAGAGGAGGAGAAGGAGGAGGAGAAGGAGGAGAAAGAAGAGACGGAGAAGAAGGAGGAGGAGAAGATCAAGGATTAGGAGGAGAAGGAGGAGATAGATGAGTAGAAGGGGAAGAAGAGAAGATGGAAAAGACCGAAAAGGAGGAGAAGGAGAAGTAGAAGGATGAGAAGGGGGAAAAAAAGAATAAGGAGGAGAAGGAGAAGAAGGAGGAGGAGAATTATGAGAAAAAGAAGAAGGAGGAGAGGAAGAAGAAGGAGGAGAATTATGATATAGAAAAGGTGTAGAGGAAGAAGAAGAAGGAGGAGAATTATGTGATATAGAAGGTGGAGAGGAAGGAGATGGGATGAGACGGAGGAGAAGGAGGAGGAGATAGATGATTGGGAGGAGAAGGAGCAGAAGATGGAAAAGACCGAGAAGGAGGAGAAGGAGGAGAAGGTGGAAAAGGAAGAGAAGGAGGAAAAAAGGAGAAGGAGGAGAAGGAAGAGAAGGAGAAGAAGGAGAAGGGATGAGAAGGAGGAGATAGACTAGTAGGAGGGGAAGGAGGAGAAGATGGAAAATACCGAGAAGGAGGAGAAGAAGAAGAAGGATGAGAAGGGGAGAAAAAGAATAAGAAGGAGAAGGAGGGAAATTATGAGAAAGAGGAGAAGGAGGAAAGGAAGGAGAATGAAGTGAGGAGGAGCACGGGAGGAAGAGGAGGAGGAGGAGGAGAAGTGGTAGGAGAAGAAAAAAGAGAAGTAAGAGGGGTGCAGAAAGAGGAGAAGGAGAAGGAGAAGGAGAAGAGGAGAAGGAAAAGAAGGAGGAGTAAGAGAATTTTTGATAATATATTACAAAACTCAGAAATAGAAATTGAGTTCTGTTCACCGAAAACGAAAAGCCGGTATCTGGCTGCAAACTGAATAACGGATTGTTATGAAAAATAACACATTTCATATTAGAAGGACCCTTCCTTACTACTTGGCCGACAGCCAACCCACTGATTCCAGACAAATAGAAGTCGTGGAAATGAAGATGAAAAAGAGAAGAAGAAGAAGGAGGAAGTAAGAAAGAAGATAAGAAAGAAGAGGGGAAAAGAAGAAAAAGGGAAAGAAGAGAAAGGAGGTGACTGAGAAGTAGTAAGAGTGAGAGTAAGTAGTAGTGAGAGTAAGGATTAGGAGAAGAAAAGGAAGATAAAGAGGATGAAGGAAAAACATGAAAAAGAGAAGGATACAGAATATGAAAGAAAAGAAGGAGAAGAAGGATGGAGCGAAGTAGTTAAAATGTGGTAAATACTGAAGAGAGAGGTGATGAAGTAAAAGAAAAAATACCAGAAAATGAAGGAGAAAACATAAAAATATTTTAAGAAGGAATGTAGACGCAAGGTATGAAGGATAAGAAAGAATAAAAGTGGAATGAGAAGGACCTTGAGAAGGAGGAGGAGTACGTAGGGGAGGAGGAGGAAGGGGAGTACGAGAAGGAAGATTAGGATGAGGAGGAGGCGGTGGGGTTGGAGAGGAAGGAATAGAATGAGTAGGAGGAATAAGAGCAAAAGAAATGTTGAGAGAAGGAAGAGGAGGAGAAGTAGGAGAAGTAGGAGAAGAAGGAATAGAATTAAGAGGAGGAGGAGAAGTAGTAGAAGAAGGAATAGAATTAAGAGGAGGAGGAGAAGTAGTAGAAGAAGGAATAGAATTAGGAGGAGGAATAAGAGCAAAAGAAATGTTGAGAGAAGGAAGAGGAGGAGAAATAGGATGAGGGGGAGGAAGAAAAGGAGGAGAAAGAGGTGAAGTATGAAAAGGAATAGGAAGACGAGGAGAAGGAGGAGAAGTGGAGAGGAGTAGTAAGATGATAAGAGGAGGAGGAGGAGGAGGAGGAGGAGTAAGAGAAGAAGGAATAAGAAGAGAGGTGAAAGGAGGAGCAGAAGAATGAAGTGAATAAGAGGATGTGAAGAAGAAAAAGGAGAAGATGTAAGTGGTGGAAAAGTAGGAAGAAAGAAGAGGGAGAGGAGGAGGAGGAGGAGGAGAAGTAAGATGAAGAGGAGGTGTAAGAGAAGGACAGGGAACGGAAAGACGAGAAGGAGGAGGAGGACTGGGAGAAGCAGGAAAAGGAGGAGGAGGAGGACTAGGAGCAGGAAATGGAGGAGGAAGATGAGGTCAATGAGGAGGAGGAGGAGGAAGACGTGGACTAGGACGAGAAAGAGAAGATTAAAAGGAAAACGCTGATGAGCCAGTAGAAGAAGAGAAATAGTAGCCCAGATTTTCGTCTATCATAAGAAGTCTTTGGCCATCACGCTTTCCTCACGAAATGAGTGTGAGTAAGAGGCGTTGGTGCTACAGGAGGAGGAGGAGGAGGAGTAGAATGAAGAGGATTAGAAGAAGAAGAAGAATAAGAGAAAAACAGAGGGAGAAGAAAAAAAGGAATAAGTAGAAGTAAAAGACTACTAGTCCAGTTTTTCGGCTTTCATTGAAACTACCCCATTTTGCTTTCCCCATGGAGTAAGTAACAGTGGAAAATGTAGCTACTACTTTAAAACTGGGCTACTTTGTCTCTCACACACATACACACACAACCGCAATTTATTATTCCAAGTCTGTAATTGGAATGGAAGAATTTAGAACACAATATATACTAGTATAGCTGCTCAGTGCTAAGCTATCAATAAGGCTCATTTATATCGATTGAATCGGGCAGCAATGGCTGCCGTCAGTCTGCTTTCATGTTATTTTTCATGATAAACACAACAGTAAATCTAACATTCTCGCGGGATCCTAGAATAATCAGAACTCCTGCGATCACAGGTTCGATTCTTTTAACATATTTTGTATAATAATTCACTTCATGGGGTGGGCCATGTCAAACTAATGTTTTGTTCAAGTGGCAAGTGTTCAAGTGTCAAACTAATGTTTTGTTCAAGTGGCAAGTGTTCAAGTGTCAAACTAATGTGGGCATCATGAAAATGAAATATTTCCTTATAAAAACAAAAGTAATTTACAAAACATCTGAACAAAAGCTTGGAAATATAACTGATCGCGTTTACCAGTACGTGTAGCCAGTGTACAACAAAAAGATCCCTGTTGTACAAAGCGTACAGCACTTATAACTTTAACGAGCACAACTTTGACGAGTACTTAGACGAGCTTGTAACTTTGACGAGCACAAAATTAAAGGTGTGAAAAATGATTTTTTCTACAACTGCTCGTAAAGTAGTTCTTTACGTACTGAAAACTAATTGTAAAATACCTTTTTACTGCTCCGCAAGCGGTAAAGTACTTTACGCTCGCCAGCTGTTTTCTTTATGCTTCTGTTTTGATTTTGATGTCTTATCATTGGTGGATCACTGAATCCGTGAAATTCACATAACCTCAAAAAAGGTTAACGCTAACCAAATCCGCGCATGGTCTGTGATGTTACAAACTACAAGCTTTTATTGTGTTGGAATCCAGAACTGCAGTTTTAGGAAAAATATTGTATGCAATTCGCGCGTGAAGCTTCTTTATCGCTTTCGCAAAATTACTGCGCTCCGCTACGCGTCACGCAGTAAATGTTTTGGCTCGAGCGATAAAGTCGCGCTTCACGCTTTTAATACATAAATAACTATTTTGTCTAATTTTCCAATGAGAGCAGACCGGTGGGATCGGCTTGATTGTTTCAAGGAATGAATTTCATCACATTTGAATGTCACTCCATTGAAATTTGCTGTCACGACGATCGGTTCTTGCTATGAAAGAGCACGAAATTAAGCTCTATTATCACTCTCGAATTTCTCAATCCTTAAACATCTGCGTTTTTAATATCAACTATTGATGTTATGAGTAAATTTAACGACTGAAACGATTCAAAAACCTTTCAGCCTACGTGAGTGAATACTTTATTTATTCACAACTAAAAATGAATGCAAGTCGTTTAATTTACCATTTAAATGTGATAAAATTAACACCTAGGATCAATCAAGTAGATCTTACCTGCCTGCTTCCATAAAAAATAGACAAAAAAGTTATTTATGTTTTAAGAGCGTGAAGCGCGACTTTATCGCTCAAGCCAAAACAGTTACTGCGCGACGCATAGTGGAGCGCAGTAATTATGCTAGAGCGATAAAGAAGCTTCACGCGCGAATTACATACAATATTTTTCCTACAACTGCAGTTCTGGATTCCAACACAATAAAAACTTTTAGTTTGTAACATCACAGACCGTGCGCGGATTTGGTTAGCGTACGCCATTGTTGAGGTTATAAAAATGTCACGGATTTCGCGATCCACCAATGAGAAGCCATCAAACACAGCTGGCGAGCGGTAAAGTACTTTTTTCGTTCGTCAGCTGACTTTACCGCTCGCTGAGTAGGAAAGAGATATTTTACAATCAGCTTTCAGTACGTATTTACGAGCAGTTGTATGAAAAATTAATTTTTACACCTTCAATTTTGTGCTTTTTCAGCAAGAAACGATCATCGCGGCGGCAAACTTCAAAGAAGAAACATTTAAGTGTGATGAAATTAACACCTTGGATCAATTAAGCCGATCCCACCGGCCTACTCTGATAAAAAAAAAAATGTTTATACCTTCAATTTTGTGCTCTTCTAGCAAGAGTCGATTGTCTATAATAATATTGTTATTCTCAATAAATAAATAAATATAAATGGGTGAATATTATTATACGGAAATTGAATGATAGAAGCTTTTTCAACTTCATATAAGCTTCTAAATGATCTCTCAAGTTCTCTAACTCTCAACAACAAACTTCTAGAGTATATGTGAGGTGATGACTTGAGGAAGTACACTTTCATATTTTTGTAAACGTCTCGAATAAATGCTTAAAGGAGCGAACAAAGTAACTGCAGCCAGTCAAGCTCAACAAAAAGCTACCGGCAAAAATACTACTTCTTTTATTTCTGGTAGAAGGGCACAAAGCACAAAGCTCGAGCTGCTGTCATTCTTTCACGAACATTTGTCAAAAGAGAGCAGACGCTGAAATAGTTATTTATGTATTAAGAGCGTGAAGCGCGACTTTATCGCTCGAGCAAAAACATTTACTGCGCGACGCGTAGCGGAGCGCAGTAATTTTGCGAGAGCGATAAAGAAGCTTCACGCGCGAAATACATACAATATTTTTCCTACAACTGCAGTTCTGAATTCCAACACAATAAAAGTTTGTAGTTTGTAACATCACAGACCGTGCGCGGATTTGGTTAGCGTTCGACTTTTTTGAGGTTATGTGAATCTCACGGATTCCATGATCCACCAATGAGAAGACATCAAAATCAAAACAGAAGCATAAAGAAATCAGCTGGCGAGCGTAAAGTACTTTACCGCTTGTGGAGCAGTAAAGAGGTATTTTACAATTAGTTTTCAGTACGTAAAGAACTACTTTACGAGCAGTTGTAGGAAAATCTTATTTATCATCCTCCTTTTTCTTCTCCAGAATCTGTATTTTGCTTCCTCATATTCGCCGCAAAAGAAATAGCTCAAGATTTAGGAAGTGGTGAAAAGCTGAAGTCTGTAGTCCCAAAATCGAGTGCAACCAGAGAGATTGCATTGATAAATCGAAATAACTTTTTTTATAGACAGAATAAGAAAAAAGTCAAGATGCAACAAAGTCCAGAAACTTTGACTATGTTATATTGTCCAGGGCTGATTTACACTAAAGTTTTAATTCATCTAATATACTCAACTCCAAAAAAATGAATTGTTTCTTTTTCACTTGGAGGCTATTTAATTTAAAAGTTCACACGAAATGGAACACTAATAGAAACGCTAAAAAAGAGTTTAAAATATTCCTTTATTAGTGAATAATATCAAAACAGAATTTAATAATTTCGAATTCCTTTAAGAGCTTTTACTTTATACTGAAGAATTCCGCTACGGCGGATATTGACAACAGTATTGAATAGCTGATGGAAATCGATGGATTCTACTGCATATCATTCACCACCATGAATCGAACCACGGACCTCCCAATTCCCGGTCGGGCGCCTTAACCACTATACTATGATGACCTTTTTGCACAGCAGCATTCATTTTAGACTTATCAATATCGGCTCGTATCTCACAAGTTCGTTTAAAATGACTGACAATTTAGCAAACTGACAAATATACAGAACAGAATTTATTAATCTCGAATTCCTTTAAGTGCTATTAATTTATACTGATGACTTCCGCAATGACAGATATTGACAAAGTATTGAATAGCTGATGGAAATCGATGGATGCTACTGTACAAAAATATCACCAGGAATCGAACAGGTCGGGTGCCTTAGAAAACTGACAAATATACAGAATTTATTTTTTCGAATTCCTTTAAATGCTACAAAAATATCAGTCACCACAGGGAATCAAACCACGGACCTCGCAATTGCAAAGTTCCGTGTTCTATGGTACAATGAACATGACCTTTAAAATGTAACTTGATGGGCATTAGTGAGATTTAATCACTTGTTATTATACTCCATTTAAATATTAGAAATGATTTGTTTCTCTCAAATATGCTCTTACGAATAATCCATATGAAGGCTCAACCAGATGAGCAAGAGGGCCCGAAGGCTATCTTTTGATCTGATTACAATAAATTACATGGAGAACCTCATTTTAAAAATCATCTGTTTTCTGTAGAAGAAGGCCCAAGAGCCTTTCTCTTTTTTCCTTTAAATGCAAGCAAATTTCGAGAATCCTTACACACACATCGCTGGGAATTCCTTGAAGGAAGATCCATGCAAAATTTCATTGAATTTGGTCCACGAGTTTATTTATTTATTTATTGTGACAAATATACAAATTTTGAATAATATGTTACATTGTCCAAAACATTGAGGCTATCACAAATTAAAAATTCAATATTTGCTAAAAACCGTCACTCGAAAAATAACAAAATGAAACCTCTCCACTATTAATTTAAAAGTTCACTTGAGACGAAACAATAAAAACAGTTAAAAATAGTTTATAATATTAAATTTTTATAAAAACTTTTGAGTCGAAAAATCTTACCTTGTTGCTATGTTAAACATTTGACATAAATGCGTCACAAACAGACAGAAAAATGCATATAGTCGACTCGAAACAGAGACCTCTCTTCGTTCGGTCAATGATATAATGTGCTACACCTTCTCAATACATAAAAAGTCTCAATCACTCAACTTGCAAGCTCTGAAAATCAGAACTTTAATGAAAGCAGTATTTATTTGATTTGAATCATGCATGCTTGAATGCTGAGTGAGTGAAATAGCGAATGCGTGAATGAGCGAGTGATTCAACAGGTAAACCAGTAAATAAAGTTTATTCAATATTCTGCCGCAGACTATTACAGCTAAATGCTGCATCACTGTATACAGCGAATGACTGGAAAGTCAAATGATATTTTCAGCCTTTTCGCATCACGATAGAGGATTCCACACCTGAGAGTTTTCATCTCGAGTTTTCAGTTTTTCTTTTCTGTGGAAGCGGTTTATCCTCTGGAAAAGTTCACGCCTACAGCGATCATTAAAATCGCATTACCACTGTCAAGCTGTTTTTCCACTTAACATGGTTTTTCACATCTACGATAAAACTGTTTTTTCTTCACATCTACGACAACCGACCGACTGGAAACATTATTTTTCCAAGCAGAATAAAAGGTGATGGAAATGTGCAGTAACTTTATGAAGAATTGCTTGAATTGTTTTCAAGCTGACTGGTTCTGCAGAAAAAAGTAGATTATAATATGCTTTTCGTGGGAGGGGTTATCATTGACTAGCAGTTTGTCTGATTAAATTTAATCTGGGAAGTATAAAAAACTATCTACAAATTTTATCCAATAGTCTCTTTTTATACTTCTTCTCCTAATCATCCTCCTCCTTGTTCTCCTTCTCCTCCTTCTCATCCTTCTCCTCCTTCTCCTCCTTCTCCTCCTTCTCCTCCTTCTCCTCCTTCTCCTCCTTCTCCTCCTTCTCCTCCTTCTCCTCCTTCTCCTCCTTCTCCTCCTTCTCCTCCTTCTCCTCCTTCTCCTCCTTCTCCTCCTTCTCCTCCTTCTCCTCCTTCTCCTCCTTCTCCTCCTTCTCCTCCTTCTCCTCCTTCTCCTCCTTCTCCTCCTTCTCCTCCTTCTCCTCCTTCTCCTCCTTCTCCTCCTTCTCCTCCTTCTCCTCCTTCTCCTCCTTCTCCTCCTTCTCCTCCTTCTCCTCCTTCTCCTCCTTCTCCTCCTTCTCCTCTTTGACCTCCTTCTCCTCCTTCTCCTCTTTGTCCTCCTTCTCCTCTTTGTCCTCCTTCTCCTCTTTGTCCTCCTTCTCCTCCTACTCCTCCCTCTCCTCCTTCTCCTCCTCCTTCTCCTCCTTCTCCTCCATCTCCTCCTTCTCCTCCTTCTCCTCCTTCTCCTCCTTCTCCAGCTCATCCTTCAAGAATTAAAATTTATTTATTGCTTGTAGATCGAATAGCCTTATTATTTTTTTCTAATAGAAAATCTTCTTTGAAGAATATTGAAGGTTCTATTGAAAAATAGCTTTAATTGATTGAAAACAATATGAACTACTCATGAAAAAAATTAAAAAGAAATAGTTACAAGTGATTTTACTATTGATAAACTGCTCGAAGGGTGTGAAGAAAATAATAAATGAGAAAATTAATCTGTGATGTTTTCTATGACGAAATACAGTGTCAGTTGTGATATTAGATTGAGAAAATTGATTAATGAGTGCAAAATGAAACAAATAAGAAAGAACACTGAAAGAAATGAAATGAGCCTACAGGTTCACAAAGAGGTGAAAGGAGGAAGACAACTAAAATAATGTAGCAGAGAAGACAATAAGAGAGATAATTGGATTTGAGAGGGTTGTAAAGACGGAGGGAGAGTGAGAAGGTGATAGTGTGGTTGAGAGTGAAAGTGGGAGAGAGTGAGAGTGTGAGAGGGACAGATTGATGGTGAAAAGAGGAGTGAATAGAAAAGACCGCTAATTTGTAAAGTACACGCGATCCTTTCACTCAGTCAGTGACCAAAAAGCAATTAAGTCTGTGATAATTTCTCTTCTTTGCCGCTTAAAATGAACTTAGTAGTACCTTGAGTATCCTACACCTTTTTCTATAACCAATAAAATGGTTATTGAGCCTCCTCCACTACTACTTACAACCACTAATGCGGTGGCATAATCTACTTATTTCAAAACTTAATAAAACTCTGTATGAAATTCTTGGATTTCTTGTTCCATAACGATCTGCGTTGTTAGTATTGATTTTTTATTGTAAATTTAACGGCTTGCAGTCAATTTTAATTTTGAATAAATAATATTTTTACTCACTCAGGCCAAACGTTTTCGAGTCATGGAGAATCATCTTCAAAAGCCTTTGTGAGTAGAAATATTATTTATTCTCTATTAAAATTGACTGTTTTAATTTACAATAAAAAGTCTTTGTTTGAATCAGAAAATGTTATTTGTTTTTTAATGAGATCTACAACAATTTTATTTCTCACCTTCTTCAAGAATGATCATGATATTGAGCTAATATTCAATTCATGATAAATGTATGGTTTATTCATTTTCTGATATAATTTATATTCTAAATTAATTATTTTCTGTATACTAATCTGTTACTTACCCAAGCATCACATCAATCCCCTTCCCTCTTTGAAAATGATCATAATATTGAGCTATTCATCAATAATTCACGGTGACTATTCAGCTAAATATCTAGCAATTGATATATTGACACATTTGAAAAAATGCATCAATTTTTGAAAAAATGTATAGATTTTTTAAAAAATGATCAAGTTTTGAAATATTGTAATACTAGTAACTAGTGTATAGATTGTATAATAATTGTTGATCAGACTTGTCTTATACTCCTTAACTGAAGTCTCCAAGACGTAATCTACAAAACAAAATAATACCCCAGAGAGTAATTTTATTGTGTTTGTCTAGTCCTTTACATCCATCTCTGTCCCACTTCAAGAATAGAGGTGAAAATTCTGTTTCTGCCCAAGATTATTGGATGAGACATTAATGGGGATTCAAGGGTGGATGGAGGGGGAAGGGAGCTTGAGTATTTCAAGCGGAATCTTGTGTTGAGTGAAGAAGTATCCAGAGATTTCAGCATCCGTTCACAGACAGCATTCAAGTCCTCTCCGTCACATCCAGGCACTGGCATCTCAGATTCGCCGTCCTAATGATACTGGAACTGGGCCTAACTTCTTGTTCTTCAGTAATTTTGAGTCCCAGTTTACAATAGAATTTGACAGAGTACTTTACTTGAATTATTTCATCAATGGATGGACGGTAATCTTGTTTAAACCAATCTACTTAGAATATTTGAACCGAATAAGAAATAGCTCCAACTCAAAGTTAGTTTCAAAGTGAGGTTTGAACCCTTTTCGAATCCAGAAATGTAATAAAAATGACGATAAATACACGTCTAGACAGGTGCAAACAGTATAAGCTTGATTTAAAAAAAATACATTGAATATTTTGAGAGAAAAAAATAGATTTCTATTAATGAATGAAAATTTTCAAGTTGACTTTCTTTGTAGTGGCGAAGGTGTTATTGTGGAAAATATCCATAATGAATAATAAGACTTGAAGTTGTCAAAACCACATTAATTGATAATCGTGAGATACTATTTTCGGTTGTTATACCATTATCAATCTCAAACAAACTAAAACTAAAGTACAGAGTAGCTTAATACTAATATTTTTCGGCTCAAAAGTTTTTATAAAAATTTAATATTATTAACTATTTTGAACTGTTTTAGTGTTCAGTTTCAAGTCAACTTTTAAATCAATAGTGGTCAAGTGAGAAGATTAATTTTATTATTTTTCGAGTGAAGGTTTTCAGCATATCTTAAATTTTTAGTTTGTGTTAACCTCAATGTTTTGGACAATGTAAAATTTATTCAAAATTTGTGAAGGGAGCAGTTTTGGACTTGAGTCTGTTGCACCTTCACACTCGTTGTAAATTTGTCACAATAAATAAATAAATAAATAAATAAATATATACTGAACACAAAATGATACTATTGGCTGAGGGAGAAAGTGCTTATGATATGCTAGCCTTCATTGAAGGTTCGTGATTGGCTGAAGGCCATAACAAGTCACGCCCACTGGTGAGAGGAGCAACAAGCCCTGGTTATGAAAGAGAAAACTGTATAATTTTGTAAATCTATATAGTTTACCGAGCCTACCAATAAATTGTTTTCCAAGTGTGCATCATTTCATAACCATTCTGCAATGCCAAATTTCTTTCACAATAATCAACTCTATTTTAAAACTCAGCTAAGCCAACACGGTTTGGATACTATCAGTGTTAATAAATTTGCATTTTCAGCGTTTAAAGAATATCTCCGTATCTTGTAAGGTTTCATAGTGATGGATAAATTCATGAATTAGTTGAATCGTAAGAGAACGTCTACTCTACTACTTGTACTTGTTATTTACTAGTGTGCATATGATTTTACTTATAATTTATTGTTTATTCATCATTAATTTTACCAGTGATTACCAGTAATTCTACCAATGGCATAGGAGCTCTCATGTTTATTATGCTGTGAATCTGTGAATAGAATACAATTAATAGAATGCATAATAGGACATGAATTTGTCAAAACCACATTTATTAAAAATATAGTAAAATATACTAGTTTCGGTTGTTAAACTATTATCTATCGCAAACAAATTGAAAAACGTTTTGTAGTGTGAGATTGATAATGGTGTAACAACCGAAACTAGTATCTCACTATTTTATATATTTATTGAGAATAGTGAGATAATAGTTTCGGTTGTTACACTATTATCAATCTCAAACAAACTGAAAAACGTTTTGTAGTTTGAGATTGATAACGGTGTAACAACCGAAATTAGTATCTCACTATTTTATATATTTATTGAAAATAGTGAGATAATATTTTCGGTTGTTACACCATTATCAATCTCAATCAAACTGAAAAACGTTTTGTAGTTTGAAATTGATAATGGTCAAACAACAAAAACTACAACAAAACAATTCCATATTGTCTTATTATCCATTATGGATTTCTTCCGCAATATCACCTTCGCTCCTACAAAGAAAGACAACGAATAGAGACAGAAACTCAGCACAAAATGACCTTCACTCATTTAAGTGCCTCATTTCCTAAATGATGATGATTTTTCCTACTGTAAATAATGTTAAAGATGGCGGGAATATAAGTTTTGTGTGAGGTAGTGTCAGGTTAGCGGTTGCTGTCCCAGAGAGGAAGGAAGAATCGAACGGAAAAGCTTTGAGAGATGGATGGGAGGGGTGAAGGAGCTGTCGGAAAACTCAATTTTCGCAAGGAAAACTGATTCGAAGCATAAAATTCGATTTTGGGAGCTGTGTTTCAAGCAATGGATCGATTGAGGGATGAAAAGCTGCACTCTTGAACAATTCTCACAATAAAATGGTGTCTTTTCAGAAACTGTACATATATTTTTCATCATCTTATATTATCAACTTCTTGAAATTCTTGAATTTCTTGTTCCATAATGATCCCCGTTGTTAATATTATCTTTTTTTAGTAAATTCAACGACTTGCACTAAATTTTAATTGTGAATAGATAATATTTATAATCACTTTTTGGCCAAACGTTTTCGAGTCATGGAGATTCATCTTCAAAGGCATTTTAAAGGCCAATAGAATTGACTGCAAGTCGTTGAATTTACTATAAAAAGTCAATTCTTAAAACTATTCTCCTTCATCATCTTAGTGAATAGGTGGAAAACCTTGTGAGTCAATCTTTTACCCTAGGATGGATTTTGAGCAAAGGATAAAAAATAATTATTTACAGCTCCAAGTGCTCATTAAACGCAAATTATAGAATAAAATATTCCTGATTGCTAATGATAGTATGAACCTATTGCAAAGGAGCTGTAATGAATAGTATGATAAATAATGAACAAATACATGGAGATGTAGAAAATCAGGTTTTAAGAGCCTCTATCGCATAAAATAACTGAGAAATGATTATCCATTATCTCAATTAATAGTATAGCATTGGAAATTACAACCAATTAAATGAGCTGCAATGTCTACAATGCAAAGGAGCTGTGAAGTCTACTTTCTCTGGATTATTGGGCTGTGTTAGTGCGACGTTTTTAAAAAATAAGGCTAAATTGATATATTTATATTTTATATTATAATATCTATATTTTTGTGTTTGAAAGATTCAGTAATTGTATTCATAGTGAAATTTCTAGTTTAACTTGAACTAACTAGTTTCAATAACTAACTTTAAACTGATAAACTAAAATGTGTTTCGTGTTAAAAATTGAAGAATGAATAGTACTGAATGATAAAGGAAAAATTGCATGAAAATGGAGAATAGCAGGTTTCAAGAGTTTTCATGACATAAAATAACTGAGAAATGATTTTCATCATTTCAATTAATAGTATAGCATTGGGAATTGCAACCAATCAAACAGTATCAATAATATTGAGACTTCTGTGAATAGGTAAATCGATAAAAATGACAGATTAGCAAGTTTCAAGAGTCTGAATCAAACAAAATAGCTGAGAACAGGATATTCTTAATTGCAACAAAAAGTATAAACATCAAAGCAATGAAGAAATGCAATTATTAGTAAAGTAAGGAGAATGAAACCTTAATCTATGGTGGACCTTCATGTAATAGACCCTCATCCAATAAATCCTCAATGAGTGGAGCAAAGAAAATGAAATTTTGGAAGTAATGAAACTAGCACCCAAGCACCCATATGACACAAAAAATAATATTGACAAAGCTCAACTCAGTACCGGTATTTCTTATTGTAATTAATAATATTATCAAGATTATCAATATTATCGAGATTATAGCAATTGGATAATCACAACAACTGTAAATAGTATAGTAGAGAAAAAAATCCTTTGAAAAAATGATTGCATTGAATTGAATGGGTATTGTAAAGCAAATCATGAATGATAAAAATAAGAAATTGATCATCTACGCTTTTAGGCTTACACTCAACCAATAAATTATAAAATGACATATTCATAATTATTTTATAATCATAAGCAGTAGAGGGTTGTGCCTGCTGTATCTTTACTTGATAGTGTTTTCTTGTAATGGTTGAATATATAAATGAATAAATAAATAGTATTCATGTACTTGTGAATGGCCACATATTCTATTCATGTACTTGTGTTCCATTCCCTTGTTCAGTGAATCATGAAACTAGATTTTGAGACAGAATATTTTTATAATGAAATGAAAGAACTTATTTCTGTATGGAATAAAAAGAATACAAGAATGAATGTTGATATTCCATGTTGAATTTATTATGTATCAAATTCTAGTAGTAAAAAATATTTATTATTGCAATAATTAGTAGAACTTAGACACTGAGCAACTCAAGAAAACTGTTTAACAATAGAAATAATGATTATTGTAGTCTAGAGGAGGTTTCAGAGCCACAAGATTGTATTTTTATTTGCTGTATTTATGATCAGTTTCGTTTGACTTGAGAAACTCTTGAAATGCTTATATTTATGCATTATCTATATATATAAAAATGAATGTCTGTCTGTATGTATGTATGTATGTATGTATGTATGTATGTATGTATGTATGTATGTATGTATGTATGTATGTATGTATGTTCCCTATAGACTTCAAAACTACTTGACAGATCGGCATGAAACTTTGGGAATATGTTGTCTGAATATTGGGGATGGTTTCTGACCATAAATTTTAATAGGGGAGCTAATAATTATTATTAATTAATCCATTTTATAGACCTAACCTACTGAACTTGCCGGCAAAACAGCTTAAAGGAACAGCTCATAGAAGTCAACAGTTTTTAATCATATGGCAGGTCCCGTGCGGCGTTATTTACGCTGTCTGGAACGCAAAGACTTTGCATGTAGGCTACCTTGCAGTATGTAGGAAACATATGACTGGGTATGATGAAATGTGATTATGCCGGGTTGATGACATCTGTTAACCAATGTAGCTAGAAATTTGAAATGTATTCTTAGTAGGAGGTGGCGAATAATAAAATAAAAAACCTAGCTTCTACCCTAATAGTTGTAGGAGGTTTAAATTTGAAATGTTCATTGAGAGGTGGTAAGTAAGGTCTTACTGTGTAAGTAAGGTCTTACTTTGTAAGAAAAGAACGAAGGGGGCCTCTCTGATCAGCTGGAAGAGCCCTAGGACTAACTTCTTCCCTAATAATCCTTGAGGGTTGAAATTTGAAATGTAACCTCAGTGGGAGGTGGCAAATAATAAAATCAAGAATTTTTTATGAGAACGCAGCAACGCGCGTAGGGCCAGCTAGTATGTGATAAATTCTTGTATTTCTTGTTCCATAACGATCTGCGTTGTTAATAAATTTTCATTGTAAATTCAACAACTTGCAGTCAATTTTAATTGTGAATAAATAACATTTCTACTCACTTTGGCCAAACGTTTTCGAGTCACGGAGACTCATCTCCAAGTGATAAATGTAATGCATCACATTTCAAGATTCCCTTGAGTCAAGAGAAACTAAAGGAACCTTTATAGATACGGCCCCAAGCGTTGTTGATAGCCACAAAATTCTATTTCTAAATTTCTACGCGTTTTGTTCAAGTAACGCATCAGCTGCTTGATTCAAAGCCCAGCTTGCTAAGTCCCAAATCCGGAGCAAAACTTAAAGCACAAAGCAGAGAGGACTTTGCAAGTTGTCGCTGTGTAGTAACGAGTTGAATGACGATAATTTCATTCCAGCAAAACCACTTCAAAAGTTGTACCGCCTTTTCATTTCTTAAGAAGAAAGTCTCAGGTAAATTACTCCCTTCTCTTAGATGCTGCAAGCTGCAGATGATGAGATTACGCGGGTTTTTTCTTGGTGTTGCTCAACAGATTTAAATTGAATTAAGACAACCAAAGTTGCATCATCAGCTGTTTGTTGAGAAAGTTGCTGACTCGATTTGACAATTAAATGATTGATGTATGACTCATTGCATTTCAATTAATTATTGGATTTAAATTAATTAAAATAGTTATATAGTCTTAATGTCTGTAATGTTTCAATAGTCTTAATGACTTAATGTCGTACGTATGAGCTTCATTAGGTCTATATGAAAGCTTCAATGAGTGTAACTAATAAAGATTTTTGGCTTTAAAAATGTCAAAATTCCAAATTATATAATCTTTTTTCGAGCTGTGATAGTGCCTTGTTTGAAATGAAAAAAATAATATTCTGCAAAAGACTTGTGATTGTGAAAAATTATAGTGCTTCTTGGTGAAATTTCAAGTGAAACAGCGACCTAACCTAAGATTTTGATCCCACTTTAAAATTTTGTGAAAAGCAGTTTTGGGCAATAGCCTGTTGTATTCACATTTACTGTTTTTTGGTTAAATGAATGAATAAATAAATAAATTATCACTCACCCGGTTGTTCAGAACCCACCTAAAATAGTAGATCCCCATAACATGGCTCAAACGGGGGAGCTGGGGGGAACAAAACTCGAGATTAAAGGGAACACAATCCCCCCCCCCCCCACCAATATTTTCAAGTACATCCAGTAGTTTTGTACTATTTTCATTTAATTTGAAAATAATTTGTTTCGGAGGACACGTTAAGCTGTCGGTCCCGGCTGCCTAAAAACAGTCGTTAAGTCACGTCAGAGGCCCTGAACTTATTCAGGTGCGACCTGATAACTCTGACACCAGACCTGAGCCAGCCAGGTCACACGATATTATGATATTATTATTATTATTATTTAATTTGCAAACGAATGGAGATGGGTGAAAGCAGAACTGTATTAGACACAATTTTGAGTTGCAATATTATCTATTTTCTTTGAAAATTCATAGTATGAGGTTAATTTGATGTAATAATGTTTTACTTGTTTGCATCAAATAGTTGTTTTGTAGGGAAATAAATGTTCATTTAAGTTTGAATAAAATGATTTGTTAATATAGTTTCATATGATTTTCAATTTGTTGCTATGATGTATTTCTAGTCCTCATTAATATTTTTAAATTCCTGGATTTCTTGTTCCATGACGAACTGCGTTGTTAATATTAACTTTTCAAGTGAAGATGGGTTTTATCAACTCGAAAACGTTCGGCCTACAGAAGTAAGTGAAATACTATTTATTTTAATAAAAATTTGTCTGCAAGTCGTTGAATTCACTTAAAAAGTTAATATTTTTAAGTTCTGATGTTTTCCATGACTGAATACTTGATGAATAATCTTATATCAAAACTGATTATCTATTTGAACTATGATTTTAACTCATTCATATTGTAGAGATGCATTTCGCCTCTAAAGAGAAGCTTCGTCTTCAGAAGCAAAATTCATCCTTCTAAAGACGAAGCTTTTCTTTGGAAACACCACATACAAAGCATAAAACAATTATTAACTTTTCACGGTAAAATCAACTCTGCGATGTTTTCCATGACGAAATACTTTATGAATAATCTAATATTAAAACTGACACTGTATTTCACTTTTATATAATGTTTTATTCACATATAATGTTTGAGGAATTCATTTCACTTCTGAAAAAGGCTGACGAAGCTTCTTTTCAGAAGTGAAATACATTCCTCAAACATCTCCAATATATGTGAGTAAAACATTATATAAAAGTGAAATATAGTGTCAGTTTTAATATTAGATTGTAAATTCAACGACTTGCATTCATTTAAAATTGACTGCAAGTCGTTGAATTCACCAAAAAAAGTTCATATTAACAACGTAGATCTTTATGGAACAAGAAATGTAGAAACAATTATTATTATCATCATGTGTGTACACACCTGCTACAACCTAAAATTTTTGGACCATGTTCTCAAAAAAGTGGAAAAACGTGTATCAATTTCAAACTGGACCTCGCCGGTGATTGTATTCCCTTTCAAACCGTGTTTCGGAGGACACGTTAAGCCGTCGGTCCCGGTTGCATATAAAAAAAAGCAGTCGTTAAAAAAAGCGGCGAGGTGGAACTACCCGTAAGGGTCTCCCCACCACGAAAAGCCATACGAATTTACTTATTTACTTTACGTGTTTTATCATGTTTTTCTCTGTGTTTCATTTTCGTGTGAGCTTGATTGCTGCACAAAAGGTGGTAGCAATTGACAGTACGTTCGGATTTTGCATACATAAGAGGTGTGATGATTATAAGGACATATCTCTCACAATCCCTCTCTTTCTTTCACATACACTAACGCATTCTCTCTCTCTCCCACACACGCTCATGCTCCCTCACTCTTCATCACACATTTCCTCCTCTCCTTCCACTCACACTCAATCCTCCCTCTTTCTCTTTGTCACCCCTCTTCCTCTTAAAACTCCTCCCACCGCATTCCGTAATCAAACCCTAATTTGTTTTCCAGCAATGCAACAGTCACCTCTCCATGTCCTGGGAGAGTACGAGCAATTATTGTGTACTAGCTTCACCTGGGGGACTTAGGGATCAAATATCATGGGTTATCAGCTGCTAAAATCATTTTTCACTTTGAATAATCAACGTGTAATTAATTTTGGACACCATGGTAACTGGTGTAACTTTCCACTTTTTTGTAAAGATTGGAAATTTGAGTGTGCATACGGACACCATAATAATTGGTGTAGTGTTCAATGTTTTGTTTTCTTCCTGATGATGCCGACGTAACAATATTAATGCACTAATGGAGATGATTCTGCAGACTTGTGCGTAGGTAATACGGTGAATGAAGAGAAACTTCCATGACTGAATGAGATTCGAACCCAAGGCTGCTGGAAATGAAGACTTTTATGTTATCACAGACAAGCATTTTTTTTAATGTTTATTGCTGACGATGCCCACATGAGACTTGTGCGTGGGTAATTAGGTGGATGATAACACATATGTTATCATAAGCATTTTGTAATTTTTATTGCTGATGATGCCCACATGATTCCTAGACTTGTGCGTGGGTTTTTCGGTGGATGATAACACAGATAGATGCCAGACAGAGGAGCGGGATTCGAACTCCAACCGCTGAAACGACAGCAAGCTGAAGTTGTGACGACCCAACCAACTGCGCTAAGCGGACCGCCTATCAACTTCCAACCAACTCCGCAGAGTCGCCCAATAGCGTGACTGACGAAACTATAGTATCTAGTCTATTATTATGAATGTAGCTGTCAAAATTGCTGGTCCCATTCATTTAGGTTTTTTTGTCTGATTCATATTTTAAAATAGAATAGAATAGTATAAACAGAATTTATAAAGTGCTATTAATTGTACTGAAGACTTAAAGTGCTATTAATTGTACTGTATCCAATGGAGGATATTGACAAAAGCATTGAATAGCTGATGTAAATCGATTAATGCTACTGTATAAAAATATCAATCACCGCTGGGAACTGATTACTATTACTATTTATTGGATAAAGGGGATGATATATTGAGAAGGTTTTATTGATCAAGAAGAAAGAAGGAAGAAGAAACTTACGCTACTGTGTAAATTGAATTGAATTTATTAATATTTGAGACTGTGTCAACTTATGCTTGCTAATTCCCTTCCCTTGCTTCAGTGTAGATGTTTTTGAGTTGTCTTTATCCTCCATTCTTCAAATTACTAGATTATATTATTTTTATGAGAGTAGAATATTATTTGAAAAATTATTTTACTCCTGGTAGTCTACTAACCGTCAGTGTTGACAGCGCTGACGTAGGTCCAGTTGTGGGTGCGAACGAGGTCGACCATAACCTGCGCCTGGTAGTAGTCAGATGGCACCACGCGAAGGAAGTAGTTGAAGCGATTCTTGTCCGAAAGGTCGCGCGATGTCGTCGAGTAACCAATTTGCGGAATTTGGAAAAGTTGGAGGAGGTTTTGGACCTGCAGAGCCACTGACGAGGAGCCTGGTCCGATCACGCCTACCAGGGGAGCACGCCGACGTTCGTTCACTAGGAGGTCGCCGTTCTGGAATAAAGAGTAAGTATGAGGGAGTACCAGGGTAGTAGAAAAAAAAACAATAAATTATACAGTGTGAATGAGGATATTTTTTATGACTTAGGCCATAATTTACAAATGGATTGATAGATTGATTGAATGTTCAAGAGTTTATTAAGAGCGGAGTTAGAATTCAAGGTCCCGCCCAACCCCAGAAATGACATGGAAATGGGGTTCTTTCAAAAATCAAAAGTTTGTACTAACATATGGTGACACTTTGTAATGGAAATGAAGGTTGTCAGGAAAAAATCAAAAGCTGGTACCAACAAGTGGATTATTACAAGCACACAAGTAAATCTGATAGCAAGTGTTTCACTGTTCCCGGTGGTTCGGAACCCACCTAAAACTGTAGGTACAACTCATAAATCACCATCATCCAACTCATTACCCACGCACAGGTCTCAGACCTATGTGAGCGACAACCGCAAAAAAAATACTCAACTTGTGAGCATGTACATTGCACATGTGTTCATATGTAGTTGCAAGTGAATTTTGACAAAGTTACAAGAGTATTCCAGCAAGTTGACAAGTTTGAAGTAACTGATAATTCAACAAACTGACAAACAACACTTTGAGGAATTTGAAATTAATTAATAAGTTGATATTGACAATCGAATTATTACAATCCTATGTGAACATGTACATGAGCATTGTACATGTGATGATGTGTAGTTGTAAGTGAATTTTAACAAAATTACAAGTAGTCTAGTATTTTCCTATAAATGTATTATTTGTAGGACACTGACAAGACTTGTAATGTATACTACTTGACATATTTGTAAGTGATTATTTTCTATGACATAATGAAAAGGTAGGTGAACTGTGTTACAAGTGTTCTGTTCAAATTGTGTAAGCCTGATTATTTTTTATTTTGAAAGTTTTTTCTTTATATTGTTTTGCTTTTAGTTAAAATTAGTTATGGCACAAGCAGAAAAAAATATTAAACTTTAAATATCTCAATTCAATAAAGATAAACAAATAAACAACTCATTTCTTTATTGAACCTAGCTTCAACCGAATGTGAAGTTACAACAGACTACGACTACAGACTACGAACATCTTTCTTCACAAAATTGTACATGGAGAATCTAAATTTTAGACTAGGTCTGAGTTAAATAATTGAACTATTTCTTATTATCCTTGATCATAAATAATCAATAGAGCTCATTTAACATGAATTTTTAAATATTCTTCATTTAACCAAACCTCCTTTTTTCTCTACTAACAACTACTCTAGAACATGGCATATCATAGTGGGGAAGGATGATTCACTAAATATATGTTATATTTATTATATAATATCTTACCTGTGATAATATTGAACCAAACTAGGTTGAAATACTTTGTACTGTATATTTGTAAAGGGAAATAAATTATGAATTTATTTATATTCATTTATTCTCTTCCAGCTTCAAGTTTATTCAGCTATAATATTATTGTACTCTATTAATGAATAAATAACCAAATAAATATAGTTCTCCACTCTCCTAATGGTAAATAAAAGTAATTAATATTACTATTTATATATATATTAATATTCATATACAGATTAGGAGAGAGTAACTCTAAATAATGTATTAATAGATATATAAGTTTATAGCCTCGTACATGAACCTGCGACAAAAGATACCCTCTACCACCAGCACCTGTGAAGATAATTATTTGTCAAATAATGGCTTTTATCTACGACCATGTCATAATGTATACATTACAGTTTCACAATTGATGCCAAAACAGCTGTCTTTTCGAAATGCTTTTTGAAACCCGTTGCATAATGAGCTCATTATAGTACAGGTTCTACATTATAACACGGGTTCTGGATCAATCAGAAGCATTTTTGATGGAATCAATATCGTAATTCAATATTGTGAAACTATCAACTGATTTGATCAAACTGCTACACCAGCTGCTTTAACCTAACAATCTACTATAACTTCTCGTATTTGAGATGAGAGGTTAGGTATCTCTGACAGTCACAGGTAAAATGAAATTGTTTTAATTAAATGTATACTAGTGGTCGTAGATAAAATAATGTATGCAACGATTTTATTTGGCCATTAAAGCACTCGTGAGATATTTATAACACTCGCATTCGCTCGTGTTATAACTTACATCTAACTCGTGCCTTAATAAGGGTCAAAATAAAATCGTTGCATAAACTACTATTATAGACGATTCTACAGTGTTATAATAGACATTCATCAATTTTACTGTGTTATAATAGCTACCTTGCACCAATCTTGCACACTTGATCACTGCTGTAATGAATGTGCAAAGACATTTTGACTAAATGGTTGTTGGGTGGGGGGATTGATAGGGTGAAGATTGATAAAGGGGGGGTGGTTGAGGGAAGGGGTGTTTGGAGCTTCTACAGGTTTATTATGGTCGCTAAATGTCTTAATGGCTTTTGGGCCCCTCTGGGAGTCTCTCTGAGATGAGAGAAGAGGAGACTCTGGTAACTGTAGATAAAACATGGCCGCATTTGAACACGTTTATCAAGCTCTCATTATTGTAAAAGCAGTGCTACATCATTTACTACCCACTCGGATTTAGTTCTCTGTAAAGTGTGAGGAAATATAGTATCTTTGAACAGTGTAAGGAAATAGCGGTTCTCTATACAGTGCACGGGAATATTGGACTCAGCTTCTATGCACTTCTGGTTACAAATAGTAATTATAAATCATGGGAGCTTGAGAATATTAAAACAAGAAAATGTTATGATGTTTAAGATCCATCTTGTTTTCACTAATATGTAATATAAACTTATAAAACATTTTTAAGTGGAAATTATCTCACAGGGTACTGTGGGTCGTCTGACAATGCTCTAGACAACAGATTGAAACGGCCGTCACGCCATAACGTGAGTTGATTTCCACTTAGAAGTGTTTTATAAGAAAATATTATTGTTGATTGTCACAAAAAATATATGAGGTTCTATGCACTCCCGATTAAAGAAACAATTAGAAATTATGAGAACTTAAAGTTATTGAAACAAAAATATTATCAATTGCGACAAAAAAGGATAAGTATGCTTCTAGTGCGTAAAGAGTGAGTTTGGGAATATTATAAAATATTTTTTCAGAATAATTTCAAATAGTTTTGTCTCAATAAATGAATATTGTCATGATGTTGATAGAAATACACTTCCAGTCACAAAATATAATATTAAAAGTAAAGAAAAGTTGAAATTGTTGAATTGTTAGAACAATATATTTATTGGACTCAGCTTCTGTACACTTCTGGTTACAAATAATAATAATTAGAAATCATGAGAATGAATAATAAGACATGAAGTTGCCACAACCACATTTATTGAGAGTCATGTTATACTAGTTTCGGTTCCATTATCAGTCTCAAACAAACTAAAACTAAAGTACAAAGTAGTATATAATTTATACTAAACACTAAACAGGGAACGATACAGGAGAAAGTGCCTCTAATAGACTGACCTTCATTGAAGGTCTGTGATTGGCTGAAGGCAAAACAACACTGGTGGGAGGAACAACAAGCAAAAATAAGAGTCAAAATCAAGAACCAAAAAATCGTGAACACATAGAAAGCAACAAGCAAGAACAATACACAAGTAGGTTAGAATTAAATAAATTTAAAATTAACAAGTTGAAGTGCACTGAAAAACAGTCAAGGTCAACTGATAAAAGTACCGCTATTAAAATGTAGGCCAGAATTATAGTGAAAAAAAGTTGGTTTCAATAAAGGTCAATCTGTTAGAGGCACTTTCTCCCTTAGCAGAAGACAAATTTTTCAATATTATTTCTTGACACTTCACTACTGACACATCAGTAAAAAGAGTATAAGACAAGTCAGATCAACAATTATTATTACACTAGTTACCATATTACTATATCAATTAGTTTAGGTGAGGATCAATTTTGATGTGAAAGAAACTTGTTTTTTAAATATTTCTGTATTTTCAAGACTTTAAAAACTACAGTAGCTTGCTGTAGAGTTTCCTACCAATATAATTTAATATAATATAACTAGGTACTTGTAAGTACTATAGGTACTTTACGGTCGATATCTACTCATTCTTTAGCCTAGAGTTCTTATTCACAACACTAGTCCAAAACTAGTGATTAAATTCGAAACTGTACTCAAGCTACACTCAAAAACTAAATCTATATTCAATATATTAATTAATTTTTATTTTGTAATATTATTAGATTTGTACATTCCGATAATGAAAACCATATTTTCCACCTACACATTCAATTTCCTCACCTCACATAATAACTGGTTGAAGAAGGCATTTCTGCTCTCATACAAAAGACTCACCTATAAATGGAATTTGAGGTGTCGCTCCCCCCCCCCTCCCCAATAATACACATCACCCCCCTTCATCATCTTATTCATATCTTTCAACGATGGCGACGCCTAAACAGTTTGTCTCAGTCTCAGAGTGAGAAGTTGTTTCAATAATAATTTATTTTATGAATAGCAGGATATTACGAGTGTCTCCTCAACCACCTCATTAGTGATGTTTTTGAACTCAAGTTAACTACCGCATCGGCACAGAATTCAACATCTTCCATATCCTTCTTACTCATCTCCTTCTCCTCCTCCTCCTCCTACTCCTCATACACCTCCTCATCCTCCTCCTTCTCCACCACCTCCTCCTTCTCCACCTCCTTCTCCTACTCCTCATCCACCTTCTCATCCTCAACCTCCTCCTTCTCCACCACCTCCTCCTTCTCCACCTCCTTCTCCTAATCCTCCTCCTTCTGAATATTTTTCTCCTTCTTCTTCTTATTCATTTTTTCATTCTTCTTCTTCTTCTTCTCCTACTCCTCTTCCACCTTATTTTTGCTATTCTTCTCAACCTCTTTCTCCTCCACCTTCTCATGTCTACTTCTTCTTTTGTCTCCTTCGCCCTCCCCCTCCTCCTTCTCCACCACCTCCTCCACCATCTCCTTCACCGTTTTTTATTCCTTTTTCCTCCTTCTCTTTCTTATTCTTCTCTTCCTACATCTTCTACTTCTGATTGTTGTCTTTCTTCTTATTCACCTGATACTTCTTTTCTTTATCCGTCTCCTCCTTCAACTCTTTCTCCTCCTTCTTTTCCTTCCCTCCTTCACCTCCTTCTCCTCCTTCTCCTCCTTCTCCTCCTCCTTCTCCTACTTCTCCTCCTTCTCCTTCTTCTCCACCTTCCCCTCCTTCTCCTCCTACTCCTCCTTCTCGTCCTTCTCCTCCTTCTCCACCATCTCCTCCTTCTCCTCCTTCATCTCCTTCTCCTCCTTCTCCTCCGTCTCCTCCCTCTCCTCCTTCTTCTCCTTCTCCTCCATCTCCTCCTTCTCTTCCTTCTCCTCCTTCTCCTCCTTCTCCTCCTTCTCCACCATCTCCTCCTTCTCCTCCTTCTCCTCCTTCTCCTCCTTCTCCTCCTTCTCCTCCTTCTCCTTTTCCTCCTTCTCCTCCTCCTCCTTCTTCTCCTTCTTCCCCTTCTCCTTTGTCTCCTCCTTCTTTTTTTTTCTTCTTTTTTCCTCCTCCTCCTGTCTTCTTCATCATTTATCGTCTTCGTCGTTCTCCTCCTTCTCCATGACCTCCTCCTCCTTCTTCTTCTACTCCACCCCATTCTTTTCTTCCTTTTTCTCCTTCTCCTCCTTCTCCTGATTGTTCCCTTCCTTCTTTTTCCCTCCTCCTTCTTATTCATTCATCCTTCTTTTCCTTCTTCCTCTTATTATTCTTCGTCCTCCTCCTTTTTCTCCTCCTTTTCCATCACCTTCTCTACCTTCTCCTTGTTTTTTTCTTCTTATCCTTCTCCTCCCCCTTCTCCCACACTTCCTCCACCTCCTTCTATTCCTTTCTTCTTCTTTTGTCTTCTTCGTCCTCCTCTTCATCCTTCTTCACCAACTCCTCCTCTTCCTCCTTACCACCAACTCCTCCTCTTCCTCCTTCTCCACCACCTTCTCCTTCTCCTCTTTCAACTCTTTCTCCTCCTTCTCCTCCTTATCCACCATCTCCTCCTTCTCCTACTTCTCCTCCATCTCCTCCTTCTCCTCCTTTTCCTCCTTCTCCTCCATCTCCTACTCCTCCTCCTTCTTCATCATTCCTTCTTTTCCTAGGCACCTATCTCTTCTCACGCTCTTCTCTTTCATTCATTACAAACTCAATTCCAAGTTTTGATCGTCGGTTGCCCTCTCATCACTGCTGACTCCTCATGATGATAACTTTGTGTCCTCGTCTCTCATTTTGTCCTGGTGATGACGTCACAAGTGCGCGCTATATGGTCTTAAATTAATGATGGTCCCAAATGAAAGACTCGTTTATGTATAACGGGGTCGGTTAACAACCTTTGCAGGCGGTATATGATCTTAAATAGAAAGCTCATTTTTTGTGTATTAGGAAAACTTTTAACAACCTTACCGTCCTTTCTTCAAAACACAGGGATGATGGCTTCAAAAAAAGTAAATGAACTATGGTGTTTCACATAGGGTTAACAAGCTTCTCAGGCTTGTTGTAATCACCGAAATAATGAAAATGTTAATATTTCAAAACTGGTCCGGAAATGTTTCTTTACACAATTAAAAATTGCGGAGTTTAGCATCTAGCCCCACTCATTCATAAAAATGGCGTTTAAAGACAAAAGAGTTTGTGAAATATTCAAAGAAATTATACTTGAATAAAGATATCTCCACATATGTACATGTAGCCTATGCTGTAGTAGCGTAGCCAGGATTGTATGTACTTAGGGGGGGGGGGATTACCAGAGCTTCTGGGGAGAATGGAATCCTCCCAGTTAATAGGGGGGTCGGGTGACCCTCCTCCGGATTATTTTAAATATTTTATTTTTATTTTTATAATGATTTTTTGATAATTTCAAATTAATTTTTACTAGGATATTTTTCAATTAAAGCAATTATTGTTAACTCAACTGTAATACATTTTCAATACTGGATAAACTGATGTCGTCCTATCATAAAACTTTATGCAATTTACATGTTAGCTATTCATATTTGAACATGGAGCAATATATTGGCACACTTACTGAGCTGACAAACTTTTGTGCTAATCAAAACGAAGGTCTATTTTTGTATTAACTGCTTTAATTTAATCTGTAATTTGATAGTTTTGTGAGAGATGACTACAACATTTCTGGGGGGGGGGGATGTATCCCGATATCCCCCCTCACTATGCCCCTGCTATGCTGTGATGTGAGGGGGGGAGAAGAAAAAAATGTCAGGCTTAAAAATTAATAAATATTTTCATTTAAAGAAGTAGGGACTAAGTACAGAGCATAAAATTATCCCAATTCTATTCTCTGAACACTGTAGTAAAAGAAGAAATTATAAAACAAATCTTATACTAATATAATGTCTGGAATAGACAAAAGAAATGTTTTTCTACATTGGGTTTTCTGTTGAATTAATGTATTTTGACCTATTTATTAATATAGCATGAATATTATCCAGAACTCTAAATCTGATTATTATAGACTGTACACTGGAAAAAGTAAAATATATTATAATATTGATCTGAATCAATAAGAATAGAAATTAAGATTTAACAAGAATAGATAGCAAATAGAATAAATCAATAATAATAGATATTAAAGATGTAATAAAGTAGTAAGATTTCCAAGAATTAAAGGAATAACACCTGAATATATTAAGATTGATGAGTAACTCAATAATGAATTGAATGAGCAATTTAAGTAGGATAATACCGTTGTTTCTATATTGTTTCCATACTTATTTAGGTATTCTGAAGTGGATTTTTTCATGTTTTTGAGCAAAGTAAATAAAATAAATAATAATGGATGCTTTCCAACGAGATTAAACATATAAATTGACACATGCCTCAGCATTGTATCAAACTATTTCAGGCGTTAGGAAACAATACTATCGTACATTATAAGCTGAAAAGAAATAAGAGACATGAAAGACACAATATTAGAGCGGTGGGGTATCCCCAACGAACCCATAAGACCAATGGTCTTATGTGTTCGCTGGGTATCCCACGCTGACTACGTGACCGATAGAGGAGAGCTGCTAATATACTGGACCTCCTTTCCACTCATAAATAAATTAATGAAAATCATAAACTGATTTTAGTAATTTTGAAAAAACTTCCGATTGCATGCATTCCTTTTATCTGCTCTGTTTGTAACTTCGCAAAAATACCTTATGGAATTGAAAAATAAAATGGTATATGAATGATCAGACAAATATGGTGGTGTAGAGGGGGATCCCTTCTAGTATGTCCTTGAGATGAAAAACTGAAAGCTCGAACAAAAAAAACTGATGCTCAAAATAGCTATTTGTGTAACTAGAGTGCAAAGCACCGTTTTTCTGCATCGAGAGAAATAGTTTTTTTCACGAGCCAAAGGCGAGTGAAAAAAGTTTCTCGAGTGCAGAAACAATACTTTGCACTCGTATTACACATTAAATTTTTCCTACAGTAATGTATAAAGTAATTTAAAGAGAACAAAACAGGACGTACATAACCTGACAATTCCTCACATAACCTATCTTCGAATCAAATCGATTTCAACAACAACAACTACAACAACTATTTCACAGCTGCAGCAGAGTAGCCAACCTATTTTTGAATGCAGAATAGGGAACCTGCGTATTACATGCTCACTATTTTGTGTTGTTAGGTTGCAAATTTGGAGTGCGGAAAAGTACATTCCCGCACTGCAATTTACTTTCCCGCACTGGTGCAGGAATAGACTATTTTGCGTGCTTCAGTTAGTTCAAAAATAGACACTTTTTTGGGTCACTGTAGGAAAATGTATTTTATTCTATTAGAGGGTGATTTATCTAGAGCTGATTGCAAGAATTAAAATTTTGCAATTCAGTTTTTTTTGAGGATGATACCTGTGCGTGAGTAATGAGTTGGATGATGGTAATTGATGAGCTGGACTCACAGTTTTAGGTGGGTTCCAAACCACCGAGAAGTGGTTTCACAGCAGAGAACAGTGTATTTTTTGCTGGCCAATCTAATTGATCACCCTTACAAAGAGTGCCCAGGAGAGCGCAGCTTATCTCTATCTGATTGAACAGATACCTGCTACGGCTCACGGCTATCACTTCACGAGTTGTCTAGTATTTATATAAAACTACAAAAGTTTTCTCTTATTGCGATGCAAAATAATTAATTATTTCTAATTATTGGTTTAATCATGAAAAATTTGAAAATAAATGAGAAAATAAATGACTATATTCTATGCATATAGAATTCCAATGAGAGATCACGATTGATTGAAAAAAATATTCTCAAAGAACTAGCACAATACATGTATTGAAGTCTATGACTACTGCAGTATTGAATAGAACAGGTCACAGTCAAATTGAACAGCTCTTACATTCGTTGATTGTTCATAAAGACCTTCAATTTTGTGCTAGGAGGAAAATAATTCATACACAACGTAACATGACGTAACGTAACATAACGTAACGTAACGTAATATAACGTAACATAACGTACGTTATTGAGTGTGGCTTTGCTCTAGCTTCTAGCCTACCTGTTGCGTACTGTGACAGGTGAGCTGTTGCGAGGCAAGACTGGGCGAAATGGCGTCACGTATGAACTCCAAACTCTGCTGAAGGGCGATAGGAGCATACCAGCATGAGTCACGTATCTCCACGCCCAGGGTCACGTTCGGCAGGATGGTAGGGTCTCTGCAACATTCAAGCCAAATGAAACAAAAGTTTATTCAAAAACTTATCGCATGTAAACAGAATTGAAATAACAAATACTATTCAACATGTAAGTCGAATGAACAGTGACGTAATTAGCGAGTCAGTCTGGAGGGGGGATGACCAATGATGTGTGGTTGGGGGGGGGATAGGCTTTAAGCTCTATTCTGTAATAATAGGAAGAAATAGGATTCTTCAATAATACAGTAATTTAATACAATATCTTTTTAAAAGGGGAGTTCATGGGTGCAGTGGCAAACAAGAGCTTTTAAACCCGAGGCGGTAATTCAAATTGTCAACCAAACTCCCCTCCCCTCCCACTCCAAAACCCACTAACACACAGTTAACAAACAAAATGAAGAAAAATAGATGAAATAAGGTACTGACATAAATAAAAGTAGCCTACGAAGCTCGGCAGTTATAACAATCAAAAACTTAATAAAACTAAAATTTAAATTCACAAGTAGCAACCTATTCCATAACCTACTATTGGTCAACAAAATGAACAGAATTGTTCAACGAATGAACAAATGACCCAAATGGCGGCCTCTAGAAGGCAGAACTATGATGAAGTGCTGCCATTGGCTGTTTACTGAGACTTGTTACATCCACTCTCAGCAATGGGAGGAGCTAACAGTTAAAAGTGGACAACAATGGAGAACATGTAAAAATAGTTGAGTCATAGTGCAGTCATTTGAACATCTATGTTAAAAAAAATAGACAAAATGAGATAAATAGAGGTACTGGATTTGTGAGTTATAGCAATCTTAAACTCAATCAAACTAATATTTAAATTTATAAGTGGCAACATATTCTATAACCTACTATTGGCCAACAAAATAGACGTTTCTGATCAACAAAATGGCGGCCTTTAAAGGCTGAACTATGATGGAGTGCTGCCATTGGCTGTTTACTGAGACATATCACACCCATAGGCGTAACGAGGGGGGGTTTTGGGGGTCATAACCCCCCCCCCACCATTGCTTGGAAGAAATTTGAAAAAATTGTTGAAAAACAATTAGAAAAAGTAAAAATTAGAAAGATTATTTATTTAATTTGAAGCTAATGTAAAGGAACCTGCAGCTGACACCTCCTTAGTAAGTCAATTCATGAATATTATCTATTAACTTTGGAACTATTGTCTGGATTAATAAAAAAATTCAGAATCTATTTTTTTTATCTATTTTTTCTTTATAATTATATTTTTGAAGAATATTTATATAACTGTCATTAGTTCATAGTAGCATTATTTTAGTTCTATTTTATAATATATTGTTATTGTCTTTTCTTATTTACTGTACAATTTCTGATGTTGAGAGACAAACCATTCCTCCACACAGGCTACAGCCTAATGAGAAATATAGGGGGGGGGGGGGGTAGTCAGCTTCTGGTTCCTTTACCCTACATGATTTTTGTATAATATATATTATATCTATATTCTGAGATTTTTTGATCAGAGTAGAGAGTAATATGTAAGAGTGGTTGACCGTGGGGGGGGGGGGATTAACTCTAGTTACGCCACTGATCACACCCACTTCACACAATGGGAGGAACTATCCAATAAGAGTCAAAAGTGAACAAAAATGGAAAACATGTGAATATATTTGAAAGAAAAGTAGCCTAGCCATAGTGCAGTTATTCAAGAATCCATCGCAAAAAAAATAGATAAAATAAGGTACTGTTGGGTGGTCCTAAAGTATATTTTTGAAAAGTGTTCCTTCTGAAACAACATTTAAAGTTATTCTAGACACGAATTGTCAATAGAATTAGGCATTTTAAACTTTAAAGCCCTGAATTTTTTGTTCCATAACGATCTACGCTGTTAATGTCAACTTTGTTTGGTAAATTCAACGAGTTGGTGTTAAATTTTATTCAGAATAAGTTTCACTTTTACTCACTTCAGGCCAAAAATTTTCGAATCATGGAGACTCAACTTTAAAGGCTTGACTGAAATTATCATTTATTCTCAATTATTAAAATTGACTGCAAGTCGTTGAATTCACCATAAAAAGTTTAAATTGAAGCCATTCGTTTGTTTGAGATTGATAATGGTATAACAACCGAAACTAGTTTCTCGAAGTTGTAAATGTGGTTGTGACAATTTCGTCTTATTATTCAACATGGATACCTTCTACAATATCACCTTCACCACTACAAAGAAAGTAATTAAAGCCCATTATTTCTACTAAACTTACAACTTATCTGATATGAGTTTCCCAATTAGAATTTCAAGATCCCTCACAATTGAGCTTACAACTTATCTCCAAAATAAGTTTGAAAACAGGAGACTTCAACTTTTCCCCTTTGATTTATATTGGCACCCTCATAGTTTAAAGATTGGCTCAGCAATGCGGGTCAGTCTCTTGCAAGAATGGTGTTCATCACTAATGTTTATTAGGTCAATTTGTGGTAGAAGTTCGTATTGAATAGTAGTTTTTGGTTCAAAGATTGCAAACTCTATTCGTCTATTTGGCTTTTGGTTACAATTTTTCAAACCAGGATTTTTCTAGTAAGACTTCAAAGGTTATTGCAATCAGGGAAATGAGTATGAGGGCACCCAGCCTTTAAAAGCTCCAACTTACTGTGCTGAGCTGTGTTCTGCTGGTACAACTTTTGAAACTAAATCGATGGTTTTCAATAAACTTCGCAACACAGCACTGCACGACTTATAGTGTACGGGCGTTCATTAAAAACCAATGTTTTGGTTTTAAAAGCTGTCCCAGCATAGCACAGCACAAACTCAGCTTTCAGTGGCCGGGAGCACTTAAATTTTTTGAGGTGTTTCCACATAAATAATTTTTTTATTAATTGTTATATACTGAAATAGAATTTATTAATTTCGAAGTCCTCAATAAATGCTATTGATTTATACCGAAGACTTCCGCAATAGCGGATATTCACAACAGCAATGATGGAAAACGATGAATAGCACTTTGACGAATTCGAAATTAATAAGCATTATGTTTCTGTATATTTGTTAGTTTGTTAAATTGTCAGTAATTTCGAAAGAACTTGTGCTATATATACTCTTATAACATTGCAATAAATTCTTTATCGGTTTTGAAAAAATGCTCAGCTTGTAAAAGTATTATATTGGGTTTCTTTGAAATCTGCAAAATCCTTACATTATTTGAGCTATTTTGGGAGATGTTACAGTCTCATTGAATTGCCAAGCTATGCTTTCAATATAATTCGATTAAAATTGTTTACAAGTCAAAGAAATTTGAAATAAATGACAGTATTTCGTAACATTGCTACTAATGTATGAGATAAATTATCTCATTCATCTCAGATAAATGAGATAGTAGCGCAGTTGGTTGAAGTGCTTGTCTGTGATGAGGCTCTGGCTGGCTTTGTTTCCTGCAGCCTCAAATCCCATTAAGCTATGGATGTTCCTCATCATTCACCCATTCACCTCATTACCCACGCACAAGTCTTCAGACTCATGTGGGTATCCGCAATAAAAAATAGATAAAAAAAACAATATTCAAAGTTCAAAGCTCTTTTTTCTGGCAATATTCACAAGAAAAAAGCATTCTTACTCCGAATTATAAAGTGCAAGATAAAAAACTAATATTTAAATTAGAATGTATGATTTTTGGAAGATTTCTTCCTATTTTCATGTCAATTTTGGATAAATGGGAACAAATCAAATGATCAAGTGTTCAAAATATGATTGATTGCTACATGAAAATATAAGAAAATTGTGAAGTTTGACGAGTGAGACACATAAATCCTTGAACAGATGAATAACAAATTATTCCTTATATTCCTTTGAATAATAAATAACAAACAAAGCTCTCAGACACTTTTGGAGGTTTACTGAATCAGGTTTTCAGTAGACCTGCTCAGTGGACCTCCATCCGTGTCTGATTAAGCATTACCACAATGAGAAATAGCTATCAAAGTAAGTGTAAAATCCACTAGTTCAGTATTTTCTACAATGTTTGAATACCAAGTACCAAGTAAAAAAGTGATATGGAACTACAACATCAAGTTTTTTCTTGTTTGGAGGTCTACCGAATCCGGTTCTCAGTAGACCTGATTCAATAGACCTCCAACCGTATCTGAGGATTACAACAATGCGAAATAGCTTTCTCACGAGTAAGTAAGTGTTTAATCCACCAATAGAGTATTCTCAACAATCATTTGTGATCTAATATCGAAACTGACCCTGTATTCCAATTAAATAGTATATGATTTTCACTCAATTTTACTGGAGATACTAGAGGAATGTATTTCACTTCTGAAAAGAAGCTTCGTCAGCCTGTCAGTGTCAGTTTTGATATAAGATTGTTCATCAAGTATTTCGTCATGGAAAACATCACAAATTATTTGTGTTTAAATATCAAGTGAAAAAGTGATCGAATTTTTCTTGTTTTATGATTGTGTTTGTTTGACGATAAATATTTTTATTTTATCCGTATAACTTTTAAGTTTTTACCTGTTGATAATGTCGAGCGTATGAAATGTGACCTCGATCCGTTGTATGCCGTACATTTCGCGTATTTTTCCGCATAGCAGAGTGTTGCCCTTCTGCTTAGGTTGATGATGAATAGAGAATAGAGCGCCCAGTACAAAGTCACCGTTCAGCACAGCCGAAACTCGCTGGTGGCCCTGAGCCCCCTGGGTTGGGGAGGCGCCTGGAGACCCCACCGGGGGGTCCCCACCGACCCCAGCCAATAGCAGAGCAGCTCCAACAATTGCGCCCCACCACATTACATTGCTATAACGACAAGGATGATCGGCAATCCATCTGTGAAAGAACCAGAATCAACCAACGTTTTATTAAAAAAATACACATTCAAAGACATCTATAAATAAAAAACTAATCAAATCGAATTTGTCTCTTTCAAAAATACACTATTCTTTTTTTTCGGAGGATAAAGCACACATAGGTTTGAGACCTGTGCGTGGGTTATGAATTGTATGATGGTGATTGATGATTTAGACCTACAGTTTCAGGTGGGTTCCGAACCACCGGGGAAGTGATTTTACAGCAGAGAACAGTCTTTTTGCTGGCATATCCAATCGGCCACCCTTACAATGTTACAAAGAGCGCCCAGGAGTTTCGTAGCTTATCTCTTCATGTTATTTAAACTTCGTCATACAGCTTGACACTTACTACAACGAGTACCGTACAGGAAGTTAAAATGCCTAATATTATCAAAAATGGCACTGTATTTCTATTTAAATAATTATGATTCCACTCACTTATACTGGAGGTATGGCATTATTTTGTAACAGAGCTTCTTCGTTATTATTTACAAGCATATTAAATATCCTCAAAGTTACTCTTCTAGGAAAGTAGTTCCAAATTCTATTTTGCATCGATACTTTCTTAATTTTGTTTGTATTATGCATGCAATATGAAATAAATGAAAAGAATAATAAAATAATATTTACAAGTTAATATAAGTTAATATAGAAGTTAATATTAAGTTATAGAAGTTATAGAAGTGATATAGAAGTTAATTACAAGTTAATATAACAAGTTAATCATTGGCCAAATATCTCTAACAATTTTTTATTTAATTGATATCTCAATCTATATTTAATCTGAGTTTCAGTCATTATTGAAAAAATTGGTTCATGTACTGGAAAATTTCAACAGACCTATGCTCTAAGGTTCTAAGCAGTGAACCAATAAATTTCGCCTATGTTCACATCATAAATAAATTGAGCACGACTTCAAAGATGCTACTTTAGGAGTACTAGAACAAGTTCTTGGCTAGGCTCTTGACTTCCTGAGTAGACTGAGCCTGTTGCACAAGAAGCAGTCCCAATTTCCCCCAGCCAACATTCGCTATTTATGTGAAAACTTTCCTCTCTCTTCGCTACTGGAGTGCAGTAGAAAGTTTTTCGAATTTTATGTGTGGAAATTTGAAATCTAGAACTTTTGAACGGAGTTCTGTGTACAAGAAATATTCGGGGAAGAAAGTAAAGTCTAAAGGAATATGGATGACTGTTTCTATCATGATATTTCAAGGTGGATATTGATGGAAATTTATTATTTCTTGTCAAATATCTACAGATCGTCTATCTCTCCTTTCGTGAGGTACGTGTATTTTATCTAAAAGTACAGGTACAGTAGGAATAATTAGTCTGGGCGCATGGCTCTGGTTTCACTACTAGCCGTCCTGTTAAAAGTTGACTAGTTGACCTTGAAGACATCTGCAGCGTCGCACGGGCCACATGTTTTTAGAAATGAGCGATAAACACTCCCCTCGCCATGGCTGACTACCAAACGGCCGTGCGCCCAGACTAATTGTTCCTACTGTACTTCATGCGCTAGGTGAAAAACTTGTTTGATACTTTAAAAGTGGAATTCTAAAGATAGGAGAGCTGGATATTACATACTCTAGTAGCATATTACTCAGTAGGATATTACATACTCCAGGATATTACATACTCTTCAGGAATGATGATTTTTTCTTGTTTTTGTTTTTATTGCTTATTATGCCCACATGAGTCCAAGACTTGTGCGTGGGTAATGAGGTGAATGATACACACATAGATGACAGACGGAGGAACGGGATTCGAACCCACGACAGCAAGCTTTAGTTCTAGTTTGTTTGAGAATGATAATGGTGTAACAGCTAAAACTAGAATCTCACTGTTTTCAATAAATGTGTTTGTGACAACTTTAAGTCTTATTATTCATTATGTTATTTATTATAAGAAAAATGTTTAATACATTATTAAAGAGTTTCCTTTAAATGGCATGTTTTTCAGGAAGATCCTGAAGGCTTCCTCTTATTTAAGGCCGACTCCAAAAATATCCCCATTTGAAGTTCTGCTTAAGTTAAGAAATGACTTGATTCTGGTTAAAAAACACGGCCTGAGAAATTAAAACACAAGGATCCATAGCAATAGCCCTAATAATAATAATAATAATAATAATAATAATAATAATAATAAAAATAATAATAATTTTTTTTAATTTCTTTTATTAAGGCGTTTTGCCATTTGACATGTACATGAGCATGAACTATTGGCTAAAACCACCTCCAAACCTAGAGACCGCCTGGAACTGTTTATCACATTACTTCAGAACGGCCTCTCATTCCTTTAGCTTATTCAAGCTACCCTGCTCCAACAAGATCTCTCTTCTTTGTCTGTAGTATGGTGATTATATAGTTAGCCATCTTCACCCATTGCTGCTTGCCTTGGAGCATAACAGAAACAACGTTTTCTGGGGATAACCAACCCAGTTCTGCCTGCACTCTTTCTCTTAGTTCTTCCCACCTGCTATACAGAATAATAATAATAATAATAATAATAATAATTTTTTTTTTCTTTTATTAAGGCGTTTTGCCATTTGACATGTACATGAGCATGAACTATTGGCTAAAACCACCTCCAGTTGAAAACTCCATTGAAGCAGAAGAACTAGTTGATGCAACAATGCAGCTAATCACATCTGCATGTGACTCATCAATGCCTCAAAAAAGGCCTGGGAGGAAAAAGCAGCCTGTTTATTGGTGGACAGCTGAAATAGCTGGTCTGCGTCAGAGTTGCCTCAAGCTACGGCGAATAGCTCAGAGAGCAAGAGATAGGCCTGATGCCAATTTTTTTTTTTTTTTTTTTTTTTTTTTTTTATAAATTAAGTGTTTATAAAGAAGATGACTGTAAGTTAGAGGCCTGATGCCAATAATAATAATAATAATAATAATAATAATAATAATAATAATAATAATAATAATAATAATAATAATAATAATAATAATAATAATAATAATAATAATAATAATAATAATAATAATAATAATAATAATAATAATAATAATAATGATAATAATTCAATTCAATTTTCAATTTATTTTCCTCAAATTTTTACAAAACAAAGATTTTATCAGTCTTAAATAATTCTCCGAAGCTAATGAAAGCTTTTTGGAGATGTTTTTAACACTTATTATTTCTACTACATTGGTTCATACGACAATCATTATATTTTTGTAGGTTACACATAATATAACAATAACAATACAATAATAGTTTTTCTCCACAGACCAACAAAAGAGAACATCAACTCAACAATTCAAACGCCTCAATCAAATCTAATATCTATAATGATAATAATAATAATACTAATAATAATAATAATAATAATAATACTAATAATAATAATAATAATAATAATAATAATAATAATAACAATAATAATAATAACAACAATAAGCATATTATGCTTTTATTGGTGGGGAAGCTCCAGCTTTAATGTAGCTTTCTGAATTCGCCTTGAAGGAAGCATAAGTCATTGATATAAACGTAGTCAACCACTTTCATGCGAACAATATTTATTTAGCTGTGTCAGCAGTCTTCACACCCGGGTTTGACGGCAGAGATTGGCTTGTAACTTGTAACTTTGGTCGAGTAATAACTTTCATCTTGTGATCATGCACACCGAACTGTAAACATACCTATATAACTAGGGTAGACGCCCTATATAGATATAGCTGTACATTATGGACTGCTGATATGAAGTGACGAGGGTAGCTGCCTGCTGATAACACGTTTGGTCAGCCAATAAATCAACTATAGCTCCTTCACTTTCTAACGCATGTTGGTGCAGCTCGCACTATCTTTGTTTGTATAGAATCAGTAGCAACAAGCTGACACCTTCATGATTTTAAGTTGAATTTGAAATCGAATAGGCTCGTCAAAGAAGAAATTGCTTGAATGTGGATATGAAGTGTTGAGTCCATGAAATAATAGTAATATAATAATGTATAACAAACTAATGTATTAATTTATTAATGACAAAAATGTATTGAAGCAAAAATTCAACAGGATTTAATCCACTACTGCTTTCTTCGAAAATTTTCAACACTATTTTTATTGATCTATCTATATATTTACTGTATCACAAATACAATCAAACACTGAACAACATAAATAGTTGAAGCTATTATCAGAAGGTGGATTTTGGAAGAATATCTCCAGTAGAGCCAATGCTGTTAAAAGCTTAAAAAAGTGTGATTTGTTTCCCACTTTCAGTTCAATTTGTTCCAAATTTTATAGCTATTTCAACGTTGAGACAATTTTTGATGAGGCAGTCTGATATTTTACTATTTTAATCATTCAATTATCAACTTGATAAACTATTGAACCTAACTGCATTTCAACCTTATTTTCCTTTGTTTTTTCTATCTAATTTGAATTAATTCTTAGTCTTTTTTAGTTTGGTTGACATGTGTACTACATATTGTTTGGATTTTATTGTTTATAAGGAACCCACCTTTGGCTCTCAGGAATGTCTTGCCTTACAGTGTCTTCAAATAAGTAATTTAAAATATTGTAGAAAAAAGACTATATCATAACTTTACTTGAATTAGGATTAGAATGGAATAATTTAAGCTTCTATGGTTATCAAAAATATTTGGTGACAAGTGAAATATTCATAAAGGAGAGTACATTAAATATGAATTTAGAGGAAACATTCGACTTATGTACCGTACAATGTTTAAACGCTACTCTGCGTATTTGGAAAAGCAAATTAATGCAATAAAAATGTCACTAGCAAGATTCCACACATTATATTATTGCATAAATATTAATATCGAAAGGCAAGTAGGATGGCAGAATCCAAGGTAATTAGAATATGATTTGTTCCACCATCGACGTAGCAAAGAAGGGGTTTTCCGAGTTACAACTCCCCTTGAGCCTGTAAAATAGGCCCCAAAAACCAGTAGGGAGGCATCAATAAAGATACAATAATATTAGTTACTGGGGCTGGAGGTGAAAAGTTCTCATACGTGAAGAGTAAATAAAGTTACAGCTAGAAAAAGCGCTATAATTTTAATACTTTAACTGAAGAAAATACTTCAATCAAGGTTACACAGGGGATGGGGCAAACACGGCATCTTTTCTTGGGTAATCAATGTCAAGGGGCCACATCATTCTAGAAATGTAAGGAAATGACAAAACAAAAATAAAAAAGTGGCTCAAAATTGTCTAGCTAGGGGCCTTCAGGGACCCTTTTTTCTTGAGTCTAGCAAGTTCAAACGAAAGCGCAAGTAGCACTATTTAGCAGGTTTGTAAATGGGGGTATGAAGCAGAAGCTCTAGTCAGCTGTTTGACCTTGGCATTGGTGACCCAGTGAAAGCGATGGCTGGGAGTGACCGGTAGAGGTACTGCGAGGTCAATGACCTCTCCCACCCGTCCCGTAATGCGGCACCTCTACCGTTCACTCCCAGCCATCGCTCTCACTGGGTCACCAATGCCAAGGTCAAACAACTGACTAGAGCTTCAGCTTCATACCCCATTTACAAACCTGCTAAATAGTGCTACTTATCTTTTAATATAAAAAACAATATACTATTTAATACTAGACCCCCGGGGGGGCCCCCAAATCTTCGAAACCCCCCCCCCCATCATTAAAAGATTTTTGCTACGCCACTTTAGCAAAATCTCTACCAACCTCTGCCTAGGTATAATCTAAACTACTGTACAAAATGTTTCAATGAAATACTATTTTCATCCGCGTTTCAGGCGTTGACGAATCGTCCATGTGATCTGACCTCTAGTCGTAGAAAAATAAGATTAATGTAAATAATAAGCAAAGCGAAACTACTAACATACCAACAGAAAAATAAAATTAAAAATAACTGGCTGAAAGAAACAGAAGAAGATCTTGAGGAACTTGAACTTACAGAGGATAAGATTTTGAATAGAGAAGAAAAAATTATTCTTAAAAATGAGACATTTGAATTAAAAATCAAAACTCCAAAACAGAGAAATGACAACATCACAGATGAGCAGAGACTTCAGAGATCCAAGAGAATGAAGACATATTGGGCACAGAAGAAACGTTTCCGAAAATGATCTTACCAATTTCGACTAGCATTGCTCCAATGAGGGCTTATAAAAAAAATAAGCGAAGTGATAGTCACGAGCCGTAGCAGGTATCTGTTCAATCAGATATGATAAGCAACTATCTCTTGGACCCTTTTTGAAAAGAAAACCGATTGAATTGAACAGTCAAAAATACTCTGTTCTCTGCTGTAAAAATCACTCCCCAATAGTTTGGAGCCCACCTAAAATTGTAGGTCCACCATGTTCCCCATAACATGGCTTAGAGGTGGAACTACCCGTGGGGGTCTCCTCATCAATAAAAGCCATACCCGTACACTTATTATTATTTATTTTTTAGTACATGAAAATACAGATGTTTTATGTTATAAGCTTCATTATCATTAACTTTTTAATGTAAATTTAATGACTTGCATACAATTTTTAATTGTGTATAAATAATAACGTTATCATCATTAACCCGGTGGTTCGGAATCCACGTATTGTAGGTGCATCACGTTCCCCATAACTACCTGTAAGGGTCTCCCCACAAATAAAAGCCACAGGCATTCACGTTTTTTAATGTGAATCAAACAATCAGGTCTCTAACACTTTTTACTGACATGTAAATGGCATATGGATCGATACGGCTGCTATGTAGTTCAGAACCAAAGTTGAATTACATAAAAAAGTTTTAAAAACCCCAGATTATAACGCTGGATAGGATATAGCTCATGAGATTGCAGCTTTTTTTTTGCTAAGGACATAGAATATTTGCTTATGAAAGAAATTAATTACCATTTCAATAAAAGGTGAACAAAATCGGGTCAGCCTTATTTGCATTTAGATTTGTTCTTTCTAATTTGAATTTTCGGGAATAAAATTCATTATCGTTACACAAAGGGATCGAGGGATTAATTTTAGTAGTGCTTCATGAAGTTTGTTATTATTATTCATGTTTTCTGTTTTCTAAAGGTAGTCTATTTTATTAGTTTTGACCATTATAAATTAGGTTGTACTAGAAATATTCAGATTGATTTTATTTTATTTTTTGTAGATTACGTCTTGGAGACTCTAGTTGAGGAATATGGGACAAGTCAGATAAAAGATTATTATACAATCTTCAAAATTACTATTTAAGTGAACTACAAGCCATAATAATTACTATAATATATCAATTAGTTGAGGTGAGGATTAATTTTGATTTGAAAGGACATTACAAAAAGGTTCAACTAAATATTTTTTAATTGTTTTTTAAATATCTTTATATTTGCAAGACTTTAAAAACTGTGGTAGTTTTTGTAGAGTTTCCTACCAATATTACTAGGTTTTTGTTGGATTTTATTTGTTTATTTTTATTATTTATTGCTGATGATGCCCACATGAGACCGAGACTTGTGCATGGGTAATGAGGTGAATAAGCTTCTATTAATCATAATTTCTCTGGATGATGGAGAACACATCCAGAGAAGTTTATTGATATAAGCTCAAACATGACAACATTATTAAATATAAAACACAGTGATTTAATTTCTAAATTTGTAAAAAACATGATTCCCCACTATTAAACTATGTGTCGGGGTGACTCACCAAGTGATAACCTCCTCGGCTTTATGTATTATAATCGTGTACGTTAAGAATTTAGATAATAATTGAGATTTGGTTTATTAATTCTTGTTAAACTGAATCTTATTCATTCCAAAACTAATATATTAACCTGATTTTCACACTAAATTCAATCATTGAACTTCATACCAATATCAATGCAATTATCCAATTTCCATTGAAATTATCACTAACATGAACCTAATCCATACATCCAATATATCCAAAATCTTGATCATTGACCAGGCCTTCCTGGATAGATCGTGTCAAATTTCACTTTAGAAATGTCAAATGCCATACATTCTATGGTAACTAAATTTGTATTTGAACTTAGATCATTGCAATATAGATAATTACAATAATCAGTGCAATATAGGTAATTACAATAATCAGTGCAATATAGATATTATATAAAATAGATTTTGAACAATAATAAATTCCTCTGTGGATACAGCTGATAATTATTTTTTTGAGGATGAAGCCCACATAGGTCTGTGACCTGTGCGTGGGTTATGAGTTGGACCTACAGTTTTAGGTGAGTTCCGAACCACCGGGAAGTGATTTTACAGCAGAGAACAGTGTCTTTTTTGCTGGCCAATCTAATCGGTCACCGTTGCAAACAGGACCTACGAGAACGCAGCTTATCTCTCTGATTGAACAGATACCTGCTACGGCTCGCGGCTATCACTTCCCTGATAAATTCTCTGTAACCTCTGTAAATTCCAGATAAATTCTCTGTAACTATAAGTTTCCTGATAAATGCATAAATAACATGTTAATTATTTGGTCTAGACTTAAATTAATTTGTGTATTGTTACTGTAATAGATATAAGAAACATTTCTGAACCACTCTACAGTTACCGTACTTATTAACTTGAAATCATCAGTTTTCACAAGTTGTTCAGTTGTCTGTGACCTGTGCGTGGTTTATGAGTTGGACCTACAGTTTTAGGTGGGTACCGAACCACCGGGAAGTGGAACAACAGTTCTACTGCTTGAGATTCACCATTATCATTGAGATCCTCACTTATATTGAACTAATCGACACAAATTCATACATTTTTTTTTTAATAAATGTGGTTGGGACAATTTCGTCTTATTATTCATTATGGATATCTTCCACAGTATCACTTCCACCACTACAAAGAAAGATATTCAGAACGAATAAAGTGATTTAAAATAGGTTTTGAGCAATAATTTATTTATCTCGACGAGGCTTGTATGATGAGAACAATAAATAATTTTCAACAGTTCTACTGATTGAAATCCTCCATTTCAATAGACCTCAAAGGGATCAACGGTAAATAAACAATCGATAATTTACAACAGTTCAACTGATTGAAATCCTCCATTTCTATGAACCTCGAAGGGATCACTGGAAATAATTACCACATGTCAGAGGGGGGCCCTTAACTACATTATTTTCTAGTTTTAACCACTCTTGACAAAAGGGGGTGCACGTTGGTTGAAGGTTTTATTACCGAGTGAGGTGTGATTGGTTTGTTTAGTGTTATATTGAACCCCTGAGGGTGAGCTTCCCACAATTCACTCGAATTTGAACCTTACGAACAGGTGAATTACGACCGTTTATTCCCTGAACAATGGAAGCATCCAACAATAGTGATAAAAAGCTTGGAAGGGAATCGACTGAAGCTAATGCAGTGTCCAACACGCTCGGATTAGCTGGCCATGTGCTCGAAAATCAGAAAAGAACTTTCTAATTAACTCCCGAATTTGTTCGAAATTTATTTTTATCTCACCTTGGAATTATTAACGGATGAATGGAGTTATTCAAATTTTTCATGGAATATTTTCGATTTCTGTGATTTTTTCCATGACGAAATACTTAATGAACAATCTAATATCAAAACTGACATTTTCAATTTAATATATTGTCTTTACTCACTTATATTGGAGACGCTAGAGGGACGAATTTCACCTCTGAAAATAAGTGAGTAAAGATGAAATTCAGTGTCAGTTTTGATATTAGATTTACGATTTCATCCGCATTTTTCTAGTTTGATAACACGCCTATTAAATATCCATAAAATTTATATTGTATAATAGCATGTTGCCCGACTCAATTGAATCGGGATTTCTAGAATGGGTACTAACCTAACGACAAATTTAATTTGATTTCTTATCTCTCTTCTTCAAGGGCGCCATTTCAATTTAATTTTGGTTAAGGAAGGGAGGGGGAGGTCAGACGGTAATCATCAGCCAGTATTTTTTCAATCCATCGGAATTCCGTAAATTTTGATTAATTTATGTTTCATCTTACTAAAGTAGCCTACTTAGTGAATATGATATTTAAATAGAGAAATTTTATTCATTCATTCTAAAGACAGAATAATAATGAAGTGAAGATTCAACGGACAAAGTCCGAAATCATTCTTTTCACAAATTTCGACTATAAAATAAATTTAATAAATAAATAAAGCCTTTATTGGTTCCAAGCACTATTAAAAAAATGAATTTGAAAACTAAACATTTCGACTTTACAGAAGATAATTTTAACTAAAAAATTCACTAAAAAAAAGATTCTTTTTTACTTTTTGATTTATGTAATTTGAAATTCAATGTTTATTTGAAAGTTCACTCGAAATGTAACACTAAAAACAGTTGAAAAGATTTAATAGTATTTCTGTTCAATACAGCATTATTCTAATATAGAAACTGACACTGTATTTCTATTTAATATATGATTTTCACTCACTTATACTGGAGATACTAGATGGATGTATTTCACTTCTAAAGATAAACTTCAACTGCCACAACATTATTGATATCAATATACAAATTTTTATCATTTCTGAAAATCTTGAGAGGTCAAATATCTTCTCCTGACCTCCCCAAATAATGGCATCTCTCATTATTATCTCTTATATTATGATAATATACAGAATTAATCAGAAATGCCCTAATCAACCAGTCTAAATTATATCATGAATGATTAATGCGATAATGCATCAAAGTGTAGCCTCTAACAGAATGATGTGATTGACGCAACATTAAAACCTATTTATTATGAATCAACATCTTGGAATGACCGCAACTAATTTCTATATTGGACAGAATGTGTATTAGTAGAGAAATAATATATATTTCTATATATTCTAGACATAAATATACTCCATATACTGATATTTGATAGCCAATGTCCATGTGGGCAGGGCAGGTTAGAAGATAACACTGACAATGAGTAATTCCGAAATTGTGCTTCGAAAAATTTGGGTAGGGAGACAAGAGAAAGATAAAAAGAAGGTTGGAGAGATTGAGAGAGTGGGTGAGTTGAAGAGAGAGAAAGAGAAAGAGACAAAGAGAGAGAGAGAGAGAGAGAGAGCGTGAGAGATAGGGAGAAAGATAAGAAAAATAATGAAATAAAAGTACAGAAATAAGGGCTGATGAAGGGATTAGGTGATTAGGTACAGGCTGATGAAAGGAAGTACATTATAATGTAGGAGAGAAAATGGAAGTGAGAGAAATAAAAGAGAGAGAGTTATCAGAGAGGGTGTAGAGGGAAAGAGAGTGAGAGAGAGTGGCAAATAAACTATTGTGAAAGAGTAAATGATAAGGCAGAGACTGATGAAACGAGAAGTATATTATGAAGAATTTGAATCGGAAAAGGAATTGGGAGTGGAAGAAATTAAAAAAAAAGTAATCGAAGAGAAAGGGAGAAAAGGTAAATGAGAGAAAGTTAGAGAAATAACGGCAAATTTGAATTAAAAAAGGAAGGGAAAGTGGAAGAAATGAAACATTAAATAGTAATCGGGTATAAAGAGAGAGAAGAAGGAGAATGAGATAAAGGTAGAAAAATAACGGTGAAAGAGTAAGAAGAGTGATTAGGTAGAGACTGATGAAAGAAAGTATATAAATATAATTTGATGAAATCAGAAGAGGAAATGAAAATAAAGAGAGAGAGAGAGTAATCAGTGATGGTGTTTAAGAGAAAGAGAAGGAGTGAGTGAGAAATAAGAGAGAATATGAGAGTGGTAAAGATACAAGGGTGAAAGAGTAAGGACTGTAATAATGCAGAGACTGATGAAGGGAAATATATTGAATGGAAATAATAAGAGGAATGGAAAGTTAAAGAAGTTAATGAGAGTAAGAGAGAGAGAGAGAGAGAGAGAGAGAGAGAGAGAGTGAGAGAGAGTGAGAGGGAGTGAGCGAGAGTGAGAGAGAGAATGAATCAATCAATCAATTTTATTTGATCAAGGTAAAAAATATTTTATTTTGAGAGAGAGAGTGGCGGTGGGAGAGTGGGGGGGGGGGGTAAATGAGTGAAAGTGAGTGTGAGGGAGTGAGAGAGAATAATGATAGTAGAGACACACCCAATTTCACGTTATCAGGAGTTTGACAGTTAGAAGCGAACGAGCCAGTATAGCACGCTATAAAATGTGAGTTTTTCCATCAACTTTGATGGGCAAGATCACCTCCCAGATATTGTGTGCTCCTGGTTGGGTTGTAGAGAGAGATAGAGTCAGGAAGTGCCCATCTATGGACACAGTAATGACTCATTGACAATTTTGGCGTCAATGGAAACTATTGTACTGTGTCGGAGTAGAAGGGTGGAATCTCGTTTATCCGGACCCAATTCCGAGGATTCGGTTACGGAATCGTCACAGTTCCAATCTTCTCAACTCACAAGTCTCGGGAAACCATTTAGTTTCTCTTAATGGAGGAAACCATTTTTAGTTTCTTGTCGGGGACCTACTTTCGTGATAGTTGAGATTATTAGTCTAATCTATAGTGCAGTAGAAATTTACAACTTATGATAGTAATTGATATCATTTCATTGCTTTGTGGATAATTTATGTGAAATCCATGTAATGTAGAGATAGAAGTTTTTATTTATAATGGGTGCTCCAAAAACCCAAATATTATTTTCCGAATTTGTCTGAATTTTGATTCGTCTTTCTTTAATCTGTGCAATTTTATAAACATGCAAAATTTGAAATTGTAATCAGTTACTTTTCGGAATGAACTCTTTCCTTACTCACAGGCTTCTGCCCATGTCCTTCTTCAAATAATGTTATATAGTTTTCATTTTTTTAACTCTATTGTTTCAGAAGATAAATAAATTCAATTTAAATTTAAAAAAGGACCCAACCCATATGACACAATATATGGCATTTCTTACATGCTCAGGATTAAAATTTCATGTTCTTTGCATTGGAAAGCTACAAATATGATGAATTTGTCACACAAAATTGTCACAACCACCTTTATTAAGGAAATATTGTGAAACTATTTCCGGTTGCTATACCATTGTCAACCTCAATCAAACTAAAACTAAAGTACAGAGAAGCTCAATATATGATGAACATTGGATGATACTATTGGCTAAGCAAGAAAGAGGCTGACCTTCATCAAAGGTTGTGATTGGCTGACAAGTCACGCCCCCTGGTGGGAGGAGTAACTAGCAAAACTACGAGTCAAATCAATAACCAAAAACTGTGAACATCTAGAAATAAACAAATAAGAAAAATACGCAATAAGGCTAGAATTTAATCAAATTAAAACTAAAAAATTAGAAGCTCACTGAAATGCAGTCAAGGTCAACCGAGTAATACACCAAAGAACGGGGTTTTAAATGTAGGCTGGAATTGTGATGAAACCAAGTTAGTTGTATTGAATTAGTGAAAATAAATTCGGTCATTAAAACTAGTATGGAATCGTTTTTTACCAACCTAGTTAGTCTGTGTTAAACTCAATGTTTTGGACAATGTAACATATTCAAAATTGGTGGAGAGACCAGTTTTGGACTTGAGTCAGTTGCGCCTTCACATTCATTGTAATTTTTCCACAAGAAATAAATATCACTCTTTTTTACATATAAAGTAGCTTCATACACAAATAAGTAGGGTACAGTTAGAAAACCAAGTTAGAAACCTCTTGAACAACAGCCTACATGAATCTAATCTATTTACTCTTTCCAAACACTTAACAGCTTTCTATTGGATCTTTAACACTCTATCAAGGTTTTGTTTTGATGAATTACCCCATACTAAGTAAATAATACATGTGTTGGTTGCATATAAAAAAAAGCAGTCGTTAAAAAAACGGCGAGGTGGAACTACCCGTAAGGGTCTCCCCACCACGAAAAGCCATACGAATTTACTTACTTACCCCATACTAAGATAATATACCTATATTGTGACAGTAAGAGCCCATAGTAAGCTGTAAAAAGTAACTAACTCTTCGTCATTCAATTTAGCAAGATGTCGCAGGACAAATACCCCAGATGATATTTGACAACATATTTTCTCAATATATGGAGCCTGGTCAATAATTGTCTATCCAACAAAACTCATAGAAGTACAATGTTTTCTTCCGGGTCTAGTGTATTATCGTTTATTTGGACAATCTTTATTCGTATAAATCTTATTTTATGTGCGTTTTTTCAAATTTTTTCTTGTTCTCTTTCCGTTATTTATTTTATAAATAAATACTCCTAGAAATGCAATGTTTTCTTCCGGATCTAGTCGATTATCGTTTATTTGAACAATCTTCATTCGTATAAATCTTATTTTATGGAGTTTTTTTCACATTTTTTCTTGTTCTGGTTCCGTAATTAATTTTACAAATAAAAACTCCTAGAAATGCAATGTTTTCTTCCTGGTCCAGTTGATTATTGTTTTTCAAACACGTTTATAGCCTGTACTATGTATGATTTTGAATTGAAGGTATTGGCATTTTTTACTATTTATTATTACAGATTATTATTTTGCAGAAAGTCAACTGTCTAGTAATAGTAACAATATTTATTATACAGTCAATTTACCATTTTTCAAGCTATCAACAAAGCTACCCAAAATGCGTTCTCTCAGTTGATGAAAAACATTTAATAATCGTTTTCATTTCCCAGAAAGGCACAATGATAAAGAGTGTTCCGTAGAAACCTGTGTCGTGTATACAAAGTAGCGTGGGCAGGCCTAGTAGTTGCTGTTGTTGTAATTAATGTTGTGTACTTGGAATGATGGAGATTGCGAAAAATGAGAAAAGAAAGGCGAACGGAGATTTGCGTGGTGGCTAATTACAATTATGGAGGGGATAGGGATGGTGAGGCCTAAATTGCTGAAGGGGCAACACAAGGCCGCTTTGCCTAATTGAGTGGCCAACAGGGGCGTTTCCTGTTTACTTTTACTATATCACTCTGTTCCTCTTTGTTCGCTATTTTCTATCTTCTTCCTACCTATTCATACCTCTTCCTACCTATTTTTTTTACCTCTTCCTACCTATTTTTTTTTCTCTTACAGGTTTAGTGAAGTACGTGAATTCAATCACTAAAATACATTCTATTTTCTATTTTCTTTTCTTTTTGTTTGCTATATTGGACTCTCATTTCATATATGGTTGATTAGATTTATTTTTGTTTTAAACTTAACTTATCTAAATATTTTGTTCTTTTTGTATTATTTTGTTCTCGATGTGGTTAAGTGAAATAGAAAAGTAATTCTATTTATTCTTGCCTTTTTGTTTTAAAATAATAATAATAATAATAATAGTAATAATAATAATAGTAATAATAATAATAGTAATAATAATAATAGTAATAATAATAATAGTAATAATAATAAAAATAATGGTAATAATGAAAAAATAAAAATAAACATAAATAATAATAGAATTATGTTTAGAAGGTGTTTAGAAGTTGTGGATAGCAAATCACAAACAAATTACATTAAATGATGTATATTTAGTTCAATATTTAGTAACTGAGGAATCTTATGGAGGATCTCATTTTTGATTTGTAATAATTGTAATAAATTGGATTGTATTTGTCATTTCGAATTGTGAATTTTTGTTTGTAATTATTATTTGTTGTTATTATTTGTAATTATCATTTCGAATTGAATTATTTGTAATTTTCAATTGTAATTGTGATTGCAGTCAGTTAATTTCAATCAGGTGTTCATTTAGACAACCTAGAAACTCACCTTTTATAGTGAGTGATAAACTACAACATTACCAAGTACAAAGAGAGGTGAAGACAGCTTTGATCTGAGTTCGAATTCAATAGTCAGCAAAAAGTTTTAATCACATTAAACCAAGAAGAAATGTTTTTGACGTCATAGAAGTTGCGGAGCAGAAAGTTGGGACGAATCACAAAGCCGAATAAGTAGTCAAAAAACCGCTGAGTTTGCAATCAACATGGCGTGTGGAGTCGAATCAGGAGAACAAGGATGAAAATAGAGATATGTTGAGAGGGAGAAACAGAAGTGAGAGGGTGAGTGAGGAAGTGAGGAATCTATAGTACAAGGATGAAAATAGAGGAGATATTATAGTAGGAGGGGAAAAGAGATTTTGGAGTAGAAGACAGTAGGAGAGAAAGAAACTGTGAGTGAGTGGTTGAGAATGAGCGACAGAGGATGGATGAAGGGAGAGAGAGAGTGTGAGAGTGTGAGTGACATAGTAATAGAGTGATTGAGAGGGTATGAGTGAGAGAAACAGCTCGAGAGAGTGTGACAGACCGAGCGAGTGTGATATAGAGGGAGAGAGAAAGAGAAACAAAGACAGAAAGACAGCGAGGAAGAGGGAGTTTGAGAGAGAAAAGAGATGAAGAAAGTGAAAAAGAGTGAGAGAGGTTCAGGAGAGAGTTTGAAAGAGATAGAGAGAGTAATAGAGAAAAAGACAGCTAGAGAGAGTGTAGAAAGAGCGAGAGAATGAGAGGATTTGAGAGAGAGACAGATTTTAATAGTCTGAGATAGAAGGAGAGACAAAGACAGAAAGACAGTGAGAAAGAGGGTGTTTGAGAGAGAAAAGAGATGAAGAAAATGAAAAAGAGTGAGAGGGGCAAAAAGAGCGAGAGACAGATTGATAGAGAGTGTGTAATAGAGGGGTAGAGAGAGACATAGAGAGAAAAGAGCGGGGTAAGTGACAAAGATTTTGAGCTGGTAAGAGAAGAGAGACAGAGAGTTGGAGAAACATAGAGATGGAAATATAAGAGACATGCTACTTGCTAAGGAGAGAGAGGAAGAGAGAGAGAGAGAGAGAGATAGAGGGAGAGTGAAAGAAATAAGATAAGATAAGATAAATTACTTTATTTACGTAAATTTACAAAAATATAATTGTGACTGATTAAAAAGCATATTATTAACAACACAATAGATTGTATACGAGAAAAAGTTTGGATAATCAATGTGATTTTCTCTGAACCATTTACGTAATAAAGGCGAAGTCTGGACAAAAATTCTACCATTCAAACTCAGCCTTGATAACTTTGAACTGCGAGACTATATTAATTAGTAATAATAGAATAAAATTTGAATTTTTCTTTTTAAATAAGTAGAGTGATACAAATATTGAGAGAGAGAGAGAAGAAAAAGATAAAAGAGCTGGAGTGAGAGAGAATGATGAGAGTGAGAGGGTGTTAAAGGGATTCGTTGAAAGTGAAAGTTGGGAATGATGATTGTAGTCAAAGGTTTATAGGAGTGTGCAGATTGGAAAGAAGATGGCATTGAATGGATGACAAAGAGGGAATTGACAAAGGGAAAAAGAGACGGAGAATACATCGAATAGTGGAAGACAATGGCGTCCGCAGAAGCCTAATGAAGCGATCAAACGTCTGTAGCTGTGGAACGCTCATTCCAGTTGCCTTCTCCAGCGACACGACACTCTCCAGTGGTTGGTTATTAGGCTGGAGCTAGAAAGACGCTGCAGAAGAAAAGTTAACAAAAAGGTGGATGGCGACACTTGTCTTGTGCTGGTTAATCCGGCTCTTCTTCCCAAAATTTTTGAAAAAGGCAGCTACATGCCGCGGTGTGGTTATTCACAAGGAGAAGAAGAGAACAAAAAAGGGAAGAGAAGAAGAATGTATGGGTGGGATGAGGAGGAGAAGAAGGAGGAGCTGAAGGAGGAGCAGAAGGAGGAGGAGGAGCTGAAAGAGGAGGACGAGGAGAAGAAGGAGGAGGACGAGGAGGTGGAGAAGGAGGATGAGAAGGAGGAGGAGGAGGAGAAGGAATAGGAGGAAGAGGAGGAGAAGGATGAAGTGGAGGAGGAGAAGGAGGAGGAGTAGGAGGAGGAGGGAGACGAGAAGAAGAAGGAAGATGAGGAGAATGAGGGAGAGGAGTAGGACGAGGAAGTGCGGGTGGGGGGAGGAGATGGAGAAAAAGGATGAGAAGGTGGAGGAGAATAAAGAAGATGACGAAGAAAAAAAGAATAACAAATAGGGAAAAGAAGAAAGAAAGAAGATGATGAGGAGAAGGAGGAGGTGGCGATGGTGGTGGAGGGAAAGGAAGTAGAGAAGCAGGAAAATGAGAAGGTGGAAGGAGGAGGAGAGGAAGAGGAGGAGGAGGAGGAAGAGAATGATGAAGACGAAGAAGAAAAAAGAGGAAAGAAGATGATGAGGAGAAGGAGGAGGAGGAAAATGAGGAGAAGGAGAGAGACGAGTAGGAGAAGGAAGTGTGAAAGGAGAAGGAAGTGTGAGAGGAGAAGGAGGTGGAGAAGGAGATTGATGAAGACAAAGAAGAAGAGAAAAAGAGGAACCATTAAGAAAAAGAAGAAATAAAAAATATGATAAGGAGAAGGAGGATGAAGGGGGGAGGAAAATGAGGAGAAGAAGGAAGAGACGTAACAGGAGGAAGTGTTGGAGGATAAGGTAGAGATGTAAAAGGAGGAAGTGTGCGAGGAGGAGGAAGAGAATCAGGAGTAGGAAGAGGACGTGAAGGGGAAAGAGGAGGAGTATGAAGTGGTGGAGAAGGTAAATGAGTAGTCGGTGGAGAAGTACAGTAGATGGCTAAGGAGGAGGATGAGTGGGAGGAGTAGGAAAAGGAGGAATCAGTGGCAGTGGAAAAGGAGTGGAAGAAGAAAGAAGAGATGAAGAAAAATGAGGAGGGGAATGAAAGCAGGAGGAATAGGATGAGGTGTTGCTGGTGGAAGAGGAGGACTCTGTGGTGGAGGAGTAAGTGGTGGATGAGTACGTTGCGTTGGGGTCGAGGACTTGTAGTAGGAGGAAGAGGTGGAGGGAGAAGAAGAAAATGCTATCTTATTATGTGCTAATTCATCAAAACAAGACCTTGATAGGGTGTTAAAGATCTTATATTTGAAAACCAATAATTGAAAAGATATTCAGTTGTTAAACCTTTTTATAGTGTACAAGAATTCCTTTCAAATCAAAATTAAGCCTCACTTCAACTAATATTTATTAGTAATTATAGTGACTAGTGTATAAGATTGTATAATTGTTGATTCGACTTGTCTCCTTAAATGGAGTCTCCAAGACCTAATATTAAAACAAAAATAATAATCTGAACATCGTTTTTTTTCGGAGGATGAAGCCCACATAGGTCTGAGACCTGTGCGTGGGTAGTGAATTGGATGATGGTGATTGATGAGTTGGACCAACAGTTTTAGGTGAGCTCCGAATCACTGGGAAGTGATTTTACAGCAGGGAACAGAGTCTTTTTTGCTGGTCACCGTTACAAAGATGACCAGGAGTTTCGTAGCTCATCTCTGATTGGACAGATACCTGCTACGGCACACGGCTGTCACTCCACAGTAGTTTAGGTGATTTCTTTGGTCAATTGAGTAAGAGTGTAAGGAAGGGAAATAAGAGAGGTGCGGTAGTGAGCTGTCATAATAATTCAATGTCTGTAGGAATTTCACGTTTCCTTTCTAATGTCGACGAAAAATAAAAATGGCCACAAGAAATCAAACCGTAGACAGCATAGGGAGTGCATTTTTATAGCAGAGGTTGGAAAGTATGAAAATGTAGGAAAATGTTCATAACTCTAGACACAAAATCACATCCTAAAATTCTTTTCTTCAGTATGAGTGAAAATGATTATTTAAATGAAAATATAGTGTCAGTTTTGATATTAGATTGAATTTTCAACCAAAAGCAGCAACGGAAATGATCCTAGAGATACTGGAATAAATTTCTTCCTATCTGTGAAATTTTGCCTGAGAACTAAACAATCAGGAATGCTCAGTTGATCTATTCAAATTTGAAAGGATGAACATTTTTTTTTTGCAATTTCACAGATTTCTAATAGAATTTAATTTGGAAAAATGGATCATTATTTATCAGGTTTATCCAAATTTGAAGAGATAAAAACTGATTTTTCAATTTGAAAGATTTGTATTAGAAAGAATTCGATTTGCAATAATTTAGGAAAATATTGGGTTGAATGTTTTGAAAACTGGAACAATGAGAATATTGTTTTTTTGATTCCACAGGCTTGTACTGGATAGTTTTTTCAAGTTTTAATTATTGAAAATTATGTTCATTCATTTATCTATTTATTTATTGAATACATACACTATTAAGGCTTACAGATTATCGCCAAAGCATTCCTCGTTTACCTCAAAGACACAATTAAAGAAATATAAGGAAAAATACAAAGATTCTAAGCCAAAAGCAATGAAGGAGTGATAAAATGCTAGAGATTACAATAATAAAGAAATAAAAAAGGGTAAATATATGAGAATGTAGAATATACAAAGATTCTAAGCCAAAAGCAATGAAGGAGTGATAAAATGCTAGAGATTACAATAATAAAGAAATAAAAAAGGGTAAATATATGAGAATGTAGAATATATAACAAGGAAGAAAAAGGTAATATTGAATTATTGATACTATCGATGGGTGGTTTAAATACAAGGTGAACCTTGCTTAAGGTGGAGCTTATTACCTTGATAAGTACCTGAGAATTCAATTTTTTTAATGAAATTGGATCATACCAATCTCTGTTTTGTAAGATGTGGGTGGTTTAAAAACAGGTAAGCCTATACTGGAAATTTCTTGAGAAGAATGAGACTCATTTCAAGCCTGAGTAAACTCTAATGTGATCCATGCATAGTTAATTTTTTGCGCCGTTAATTAACTTTACAAGCAACACTTTTTCATGAGATAAAGAAGACACGTTTTCTAACAAAAACAAATTACTGCCTCTATAGCTTAGCTCAGGTTCCATGTCTTGAAAATTATTATTTTGAATAATATCCTTCTTCACTTCATGAAGGCTTCTTACTAATTAGTTTGTTAGGTTGTTGTCAATTATGAAGATTAATATCAAGTTTTGAATAAATTATCAGAAAAGACAAAGATGGAATTGTAATTAAGCGGTATATTGCAGGAAAAAGTTAGTGTATATTAAAAGGAGTGCCATACTCTTGGATTACTCCATCTCCTCCTCAACCTCCTCCGGCACCATATCCACCTCCTACTTCTCCGCCTCCTACCCTCCTCCTTCTTCACCAACACCTTTCCTTCCTTCTCCTGCTCATCCACAACCTCTTCTTCCATCTCCTCCTCCTTCAACCACTACACCTCCTCCTCCATCAATTCTTTCTCCTCCACTTCTTCTTCCTACTCTTCCTACACCTCCTTATCCTCCTGCTACTCCTATTCCTCCTCATGTCCACGCCCTACTCCTCCACCTCCTGCTCTTTCTTCTCCTCATAATCATTATCATCATCATAATTATCATCATCCCCCTCCTTCTCTTCCACCTCCTCCTTCCACTCCTCCTCATACCACTTCTCCTCCTGCTCAACCAACACCTCCTCCCCCCTCGACTCTTACTTCTCCACCTACTCCTTCCCCTTCACCAAATTATCACCCTCGTGCTCCTCCTCGTCCTCATATCCTCCCCCTCCCCATTCTTTTCATAATCATCATCCTCCTCTTTCTCCTCCTTCTCCTCCTTCTCCTCCTACCACTCCTCCCTCTCCTCCTCCAACACTTCTTCTTCATCACCATCTCCTCTTCCTCTTCCTCCTCCTCCTCCTTTTCCTCCTCCACCTCCTCATTCTCCTTCTCTTCCACCCACTCCCCCTCTCTGTATTCCTCATCCACCAGCTACTTCATCAACACCACACCTTCCTCCTCCTCCAACATCTTAACCTTCGGCTCCTCCTACTCCTCCTTCTTCTCCTCTCCTCTCCTTCATCCTCCTCTTACCATCACACCTTCTCCTTCTTCTCCTCCTCCTCCACTTCCTCCTTAAGCACCTACTCCCCTTCCTTCTCATCCTCCTACTCATTATTATCCTCCTTCTCCTACTCCTCCTACTCCTCATCATCATCATCATCCTCTTCCCCGTCATCTACCTCCTCCTCTTTCTCCTCCACTTCCTCCTCAAGCACCTACTCTCCGTCCTCCTTCCTCTTTCCTCTACTCCTTCTCCTCCATCTATAAGCATTCCCCTTTTCTTAGACTGTTTCTTCTCCTTCCCACTATCACCCTTCATCCACCCTCCTCATCCCTTTGATTCATCTTCCATCTTTGTCTGGAATCGCAATGCTCCTTCTTTTTTCCTGCTTTTCTCACTTTATCACTTGCCTATCTTCTCTACTTTCTTTCTTATTTTATAGAAATAGTAGCCCAATGGAGTATTATAGTACCTAATTTCAAGTCTGTAAAACTGGAATAGAAAACTATAAGAAGTAACGGGAGCTCTATTTATTCAATCTTATTTATTCCATCTATTTTATTTCCACTTCTTATCTCACCTCATTTATTATCAGTGCGCCGTTTCGCTATTCTTCAACAATTGCATTAAAATTCAAACTGGGAGCACAGACCATGGTTATGGCTTCTACAGCTGCCGGCTCCTCTTATTCTAGTCTAACTTCAGTGCATGAGCTGCCATTTTTTATTAGCAGTAAAAGAATTTTCTTTGCACATAATAAATTGAGAAGTGGCTCCGAATTTATTGCTCTAGGACCTCGTGCACCAAAATGAACTGATATAAATTTTATGACCGTCTTGGAAATAGATGACCAGTAGTTATGCAAGGCGCATCTTCAAATATTCAGCTCCAAGTATTGCACCATACGATTTATATCTGTGATGCACTTCTTAAGATGCAGTTCAAGGTTTCAAGTGCACTTGTACACTATGATCGATACTATAACATTGAGTTCTATGCATCTTTTATTTAGCTTACCTTTCTTTCTGGGGCTACTGTATTTTAATCGATCATTTGCATTTTGTTATCTTGATATGCACTACCCAAGGTACAAACTGTGTATGCTAATTACCAGCTGTGCGCAGGGGTTTTGTACATAATGTTTTGTCGAAGTTTCTTGTATTGGATCTCATTAGGGCTTTGAAATGTTATCTATCGCTGTGAGAGAACGTTTTTCGTCAATTATTTTGTGAAATATGGGGGTTCAAAGTTGAAATTTGTCGGTTTTGGGGGCAATTGATTTTACCTATGAGTGATTTTAAACTTTTGATGAATTTTCTGTAACTAAAAGACACAATGAGGAATAAAATGACATATTTTTTCCTGGACAAGCAAGTAAATAGAATTCGATCTGTTCAAATGATACTATTGTGCCCATCATAGACCTTCGTCTGTGATTGGCTGAAGGCCATAACAAATCACGCACACCGGTGGGAGGAACAACAAGCAAAACTAAGAGTCAAAATCAAGAACCAAAAACCGTGAATACATAGAAAGCAGCAAACAAGAACAATGCACAAGTAGGCTAGAATTGCAAAAAATTTAAATAAAAAAAATTGAAGCTAAATGAAATGCAGTCAAGGTCAACCGAGAAAGACACAAACGTACCGTTGAGTAGGCCAGATGCCAGAATTATGATGAAACCAAGTTAGTTGTATTGAATTGGTTGAAATTGGTTTCATAATAATTCTGGCCACTTTTTAATAACAGTACCTTCGTGTTTTACTCAGTTGACCTTGACTGCATTTCAGTTAGCTTCATTTTTTTAATTTTTTCCATTTCTAGCCTACTTGTGTATTGTTTCTCTTTGTTGCTTTCTATGTGTTCCCGGTTTTTGGTTTTTTATTTTGACACTTATTTTTGCTTGCTGCTCCTCCCACCAGTGGGCGTGACTAGTTATGGCCTTCAACCGATCACAGACCTTCAATGGAGGTCAGCCTATCAGAGGCGCTTTCTTCCTTAGCCGATAGTTTAATTCTGTATTTAGTAATATTAAGCTACTCTATACATAAATGAATAAATAAATAAATTTTATTGTCATGTAACCACCATGGTAATCGACAACGTCAGTAGAATAATTATCACCTACACACTAGATGCATCATTCAAAAAACTCGTTTACAGTATAAAATGGCCTAAGTGCCAGCCAGTCATAGAGTTCTATCTTGAACCTATCCTTACTTAAAACATTTGTTAAAAATACTTTAGTTTCAGTTTGGTTGATATTGATAATGTTGTAAAAACCGATACTATTATGTCACGGTTTTCAATAAATGTGGTTGTGATAACTTCAAGTCTTATTCATCATCTATTTCATTATCTTTTCCCAAGATTAAAAAAATTGATTCATTTTTCTTTGAGTTTGATATATTGTAACGCTTAGTATACTATATTTATACTGTCTAGTGTATATGTTATACCTTTTTACTGTTAAGAATTATACTAAAAACAATGTGATAGGAAATTTTATTTGTCTGCTTTGCCGATACATGTTTGAATTAATTAATTAAAAAATACCCGTAAGGGTCTCCCCACCACGAAAAGCCATACGAATTCACTTCACTTCAATTAAAAAATGTTATATAGTAATGTTCCAAGTTGAAAATACGTATATCTGTGTATTTATTTATTGTATGTTTAGATTAAAGAATAAATTGAATTGAATTTCAAATGAATTCTGATGGAATTTGTGTAGTGCTTAGCAGGAGACACTAGGTTTCAGCAGTACTAATTACATGAATAAATCAGTTTGTCATACAATATTTCTGATGGAATTTGTGATGTTTGCAGTGTGTCTGTGTGTGTGGTCAATGCATCTCCGGCCCAATATTAGCCTACTCTGAGTCTGGTTTGGCGAGTTAAAATGCATTTGCAATTTGCATATATCTTTGCTTATCGTAGTCACCCATGACAACACTTAGTGGCACGTCGCATGCTACCTAGTTTATTAGCCTAGACTCCATTTGTGTATTCATAGCCAGACTGGTTTACACGCACAATTAACTGCGTATGGAGGAACACTATGGAGCTTCAAGCTTATATGGTATTCATATTTGGTTAGCAGCACATCAACACGGTAACTAGGGGCCGAGGATTATAATAGCATGTGGTCCACTTTGTCACCAGTCCACTTTGACGATGACATGTGTGGTCAGAATGGGAAGGTAGTAATTTGTGACTGTTTGGTAGTCATGAGACAAAGTGTGACACGTTGTATGAGCCTCATTCAGTTTGACAAATTATCATAGTCAAGAATTCGAGTGTGCGAATAATAAATATATTGGTATTAACTTTTTATGTGAATTTAACGACTTGCAGTCAAATATTTGACTGCAAGTTGTTAAATTCACATAAAAAGTTAATATTAACAACGCAGTTCGTCATGGAACAAGAAATCTAGGAAAATAATTGTAATAATTATATTAGACTATATTCGATCATGAAGATGAGAACAGAGCAGTGAGAAGAGGAGATGATAGAGAGGAGGAGGAGAGGAAAGAGGAGGGAGTGGAGGAGGGGAGGACAAAGAGAGGACGAGGAGGATGAGGAGGAGGAGGAAGAGGAGAAGGAGAAGTAGGAGGGAAAGGAGGAGGAGAAGTAGAGGAAGAGGAGAAGGAGAAGTGGGAGGAAGAGGACAGAAGGAGAAGTGGGAGGGAAAGGAGAAAGAGAAGTAGAGGAGGATGAGGAGGAGGAGGAAGAGGAGAAGGAGAAGTAGGAGGGAAAGGAGGAGGAGAAGTAGAGGAAGAGGAGAAGGAGAAGTGGGAGGAAGAGGACAGAAGGAGAAGTAGGAGGGAAAGGAGAAAGAGAAGTAGAGGAGGAGGAGGAGGAGGAGGAGGAGGAGGAGGAGGAGGAGGAGGAGGAGGAGGAGGAGGAGGAGGAGGAGGAGGAGGAGGAGGAGGAGGAGAAGGAGGAGGAGGAGGAGGAGGAGGAGGTGGAGGAGGAGGTGGAGGAGGAGGTGGAGGAGGAGGAGGAGGAGGAGGAGGAGAAGGAGGAGGAGGAGGAGGACTCTCAGACAAGCGCTCCAACCAACTGCGCTACCAGAGCCTAATTATTAGTTCCTAAAGAAGAATGCCTGAATGCCTTATTACTATCCTATAAATGCAAATAATTTAAAAAAATTGCTGCTCATTGCTATAAGGAACATTCATGCCAAATTTCAAAGAAATCGGTTCACGCGTAAATGCATTTAAAAACAAACAGACAAATTTGCAAAACGGTTGACTCGAAACAGAGACCTCCCTTCTTTCGGTCAATTATTCACATTTCAATGAAAGTAATAAAGTGTCAAAGAAAGAGAAAGGAGAAGAAAATTAAAAAAATAATGAGACGAAAGGAAAGAGGTGAAGAACAAGAAAATACAGATAAAGAAGGAGAGGTTCAAGGACAAGGGTGAAGATCAACGAAAGAGGATCCTGCAATCCTACTTTTTTCATTTCTCTCTATTACAATAAAAATTGGAGTACAGTGTAACGCGACGTTATAAATGAGGAAAGCGATAAGAAGAATGGAATAAGGAGAATAAAATGAATAGAACGAGATAGATAAATGGACAGCGATAGTTTATTTCAATTTTAACACTTGGCCATCTCATTTACTCAGCTGTCGTTCGGTCCTGTCTCATTTCATCTGATCTTTCTTCTTTCCTTTCTCTTTCTCCTTTATTCCTACTGTTTCTTTATCTTTCTTCCTCTGTCGTATCCCATTTATTTTCCAGATTGTTGAATCATTCATGAATCCATTTTTCACTGCGTATAAATCTTGAAACGTTACTTTGTACGTGACGAGTACCCTTCCAATGTATTGTGGAAACCCTCTGTCTATAGTGATAATAGAATAACAAATTATTTGACTCTTGATTGTAAAGACGAGATTTCTGTAGCTGAAGATAGAGGGATAAGGTCCCTAAAAAAGTCAGGTTAGGTTAGGTACGATTGTGTTAGGTTAGGTTAGATAAGGTTAGGTTAGGTTAGATAAGGTTAGGTTAGGTGAGTCATTGTCATAGTTGGCCTACATAAGTCCTAAAGATTGGTTATTGATTCATTTGAAAATTAATCAAATTCTATGGAAATTCTTAATTAGAGGAATTAACTTATATTGAAATGGTGAGTGAAACAAAACTGATATATTCATAACATTTCTATTCAGCATGATCAATCTTTCTACATATAAGTAGCTTAATAGACATATAGGCTAAATAGGGTACAGTTATAAGAGACCAAGTCTCTTGAGCAACGGCCTATATATGAATCTAATCTATTTACTCTTTCCAAACACTTAACAGCTTTCTTTTGGATCTTAAACATCAAGGTTTAGTTTTGATGAATTACCCCGTACTAAGATAGCGTACCAAATATGTGACAGTAAAGCCCATGGTAAGCTGTAAAAAGTAACTTTTTATCATTTAATTTAGCAAGCTGTCACAGGACAAAAAATACCCCAGATGAAATTTTACAACATATTTTCTCAATGTATGGAGCCCAGATCAATCGTCTATCCAACAAAACTCTTAGAAATGCTAAGTTTTCTTACTGGTCTAGTTGATTATCGTCTACAAACACGCACGTTTATAGCCCTATCTTCATTTGAATCATGTTTGTTTTTGAATTGAAGGTATTGGAAATTTCTACTATTCATCGTCAATTTCAAGTAATTGAAAAATGGACTGCAGACCTTTATGAGGATTTATCTCTTCATGAGGTTCTAAATTATCTAGAACGGAATTGCTGAAAATGAGTAATGTGTCGTCTGCAAATGTGTAGGCTCTACAACTAATAAATTCTTTAGTTAAACATTTTTTTCCTGTAAAATACTATTGCTATCTAGTCTTGAGACTAATGAGCAAATGTGTTCTATCCCAACTTACTTATACGTACGACAGTACGACATATACAGTAAACAGTTGACATATAAAAAAATTGATACCTCTGTTCATAGTTTAAAAGTAATTCTTGAATAGAAGAATGCAATTAGAAAATTGGAGAAATACTCACTTGAACAGAACAGGCAGAGGAGAGAAGTAAACCGCAATGTTCAGAAATTAATAAATATAAATATTATTCATAAAAATAAATTACACCATAACATAGTTAATGAGCTCAGCATGACGAATCTTGAAATGATGTTACACTCAGATTTTACACTATCTAAATGATGCACTTTTGAAAAGAGATATACACCACTTTAAAAAAATAATGACACACTCTTTGGATGAAGTAGTACTGAAAACTGATCCACATGTGATTCATCACATTCTATGATTCAAATATTTGAGAGAACTGAGAACATAATCTATTTGAATGAGATTGTGAGTCTCCGCAAGGAAATCTATGGAATTGGAGTGGATCATTTTCAAATGTTATTTTTGCAAATTTCCTTACAGTAGTCAGTTATCAATTCGATTGTAGGCTTCCACATCCGTAAGAAGATTAATACAGTATGCAGCCATATTTGTTGTGTGGAACAAGTTTTAAATTTCTCATTTTTTTCTGATATATAATTATAAAGGAATAATACAGGCACAATATCATCATTCTGATTTATGATTCTGTATAAAAACAAGATTTTGAAAGTTGATAAAAAGTTTACAGGAATTATTCAAATATTGAAAGAAAACTCAGTCTTTAATCCTCAAATTCTAAAATTTTAGTCTTTCCTGCTTAGTCTATTCATCATTTATTATTGTTACTTCACATACTATCAATAATTGACCGAAAGAAGAGAGGTCTCTGTTTCACGTCGACCGTTTTGAATTCTGTCTGTTTGTAACGCATTTATGGCTGAACGCGTGAACCGATTTCTTTGAAATATGGCACGAATGTTACTTTCAGTAATGCGCAGCGATGAATGTTTAAGGTTTCATTTTTGAATTCAAAGGATAATGAAGGGAAAAAGGAAAAGTACCCAGGCCTCCTTCTATAGGAATATATGATTTTTGAAATGAGCTTCTCTATCATATGCAATTGAAATAAGATTGAATTGAATCTATTTGTTTCCAGTATAATAAAACAGAAACATTATAAATAAAATTACAGTAAAAAAATAACAAATACATTAATATAAAATAATATAGCCCTCGGGCCGTAACATCTGGTTATTCATCTGGTTGAGCCTTATTCATATGAATAAAGTTATTGTTCATAAGATTAACGTATTTGCTTGTTTCATTTCTAATATTTCAATCAAGTATATTAACAAGTGATCACTAAGTAAATTATATATGTCCTGACTATACGCCCTATGCAAGACAAAAAACTTTGAAAAAAATAATGAACAAAAGCACTGCGTACAGCTTTAAGTATAAAATTTGTCTATTTGAAATTTTTTTGTGAAGTATCAAAGTATTTAAGTATATTTTTTATTGATGTAGCCTACCTATTAAATTTACAGTACTAGACACTCTTGGGCTTTGGAAATAGCTGAACTCATGTGTCCTAGGGTACTTTATTCCTTGCCAAAACTGGTAGGGTTAGCAGATAATAATGATATTAACTTTTTGTCATAAATTCAACGACTGACACTCAGTTTTAAATTGTGAATATATATAATAAATGTATTCACATTTGGCCGAAAATTTTTAAGATGAGATTCAATAACTCGAAAACGTTCAACCAAATGTGAATACATTAATTTATTATATATTCACAATTTGAAACTGATTGTCAGTCGTTAAATTTAAAACAAAAAGTTAATATTAACAACGCAGATCCTTATTGGGACAAGAAATCCAAGAATTTAATAATAATACAGGTATGATGATCAGTTCCTTTTTCTTCTTAAAGGCTCCCATGAATAAGTAGTTTCAATTTTTTCCATCAATTATTTCATGTGTGTAACTATGTAGGCTACCCTGTGAATTGTTTTTGATTGATGCCTGATAATAAGATACTTTAATTTATTAATATTCCATAATAATAATAATAATATCGTGTGACCTGGCTAGCTCAGGTCTGGTGTCAGAGTTATCAGGTCGCACCTGAATAAGTCAGGGCCTCTGACGTGACTTAACGACTGCTTTTAGGCAGCCGGGACCAACAGCTTAACGTGGCCTCCGAAACACGGGAGTGGCCAGAGGTAAAATCTTTCGGCCAGAACTGGGATCGAACCCGGGACCTTTGGGTTAGCAAACCAGCACTTAACCCACTAGGCTACGGCCACTCCATAAATATTCCATATTTATTAGATCTGGGGAAAAATCATAGAATATATAATGAAAATTCGTGTGTGATATTAGATATGCGCTGAAGGTTTTTCATTATTTCCATCTCCCAGGATCTTTGGAAATTTTATTTTGAAACTAGATATGTGTTGAGAGTGCCTTCATTAGGAGCATTTATCCATCTCCCAGAATATTTGGGAATTTTGAAAAATTGAGTGTCTTTATTAGGAGCACTCATCTATTTTCCAGTATAATTTGTTGGGAATTTTAAAACTAGCTCATATATAATATTGTGATTTTATTAAAAATAAAATAGTGGAATATCCCACAAAAAAATTGAGTCTGAAAAAACTGAATCATGTAATAAGTATTGATAACTTGAGTGTTAAATTTGTTTTTCTGTCAATTGCTGTTTTGAAACAATGCTTTACAGTTCAATTGAAGTAAGTCATTGTTAGTTTAATCAGATACTGGGTCAATAAATGCTCCATTCTAACTAATTGATATATTTATTATGGAAACAAGTGTATAAGATTGTATAATTGTTGATCTGACTTGTCTTGAACTCCACAACTGGAGTCTCCAAGACATAATCTACAAAAAAAAAATAATAATAAATAAAAAAATAGTACTGATGAATCAATAGAAATCGTCTCTTATAGTCATAGTTACTCAATTTATTTGAAATAATAGAAACCCAAGTTGATTTCAACTTTCAAGTAGCCTATCTGATTTCTTTTTTAAATATATCATTCTTTTACAAAGCAGAAAAGTTGATCATCTTAATAATTGACAAAATCCCTATTATTATGCTGTATTTCTCAGATTATTTCAAGGTCAATTTTCCTTGACCGCTATTTTCAATTCCAATAACGGTGGAGCAGGTTTATTGAGGAATCGATTACAGTGCTGTAGAAGCCGAATAATGTCCTAGACGTTTCATTAAAACTATCTCTTCCATTAGGAAATTGTCTTCCAATATCCAATGTTGAAAGTACAAGGTTTCTATATGAAATAAGGATATTGTCCTAATAAAAGTTTTGTTATTCCTCTCATAACTCTAATTATGTACCACATTATATGTTATTGGAAGTGATAGCCGCGAGCCGTAGCAGGTATCTGTTCAATCAGATAGATAAGCTGCGTTCTCGTAGGTCCTGTTTGTAACGGTGACCGATTAGATTGGCCAGCAAAAAAGACACTGTTCTCTGCTGAAAATCACTTCCCGGTGGTTCGGAACCCACCTAAAACTGTAGGTCCAACTCATCAATCACCATCATCCAACTCATTACCCACGTACAGGTCTCAGACCTATGTGGGCTTCATCCTCAAAAAAAAAAAAAAAAAAAAAAAAAAAAAAATTACTGTTAATATTGTTAATATTTCCATTCTAGATAATTTAGAAATAAGTGCCCATATAGGTGTGCAGTCCATTGTCCAATTTTTAAATCAGTTGAAATTAACTATAAATAGTAAAAAATGCCAATACCTTCAATTCAAAAACAAACATAATTTGAATGAAGATAGGGCTATAAACGTGTTTATAAATGACAATCAATTAGACCAGGAAGATGAAATTGCATTTCTAGGAGCTATGTTGGATAGACGATTGACCTGGACTCCATACATTGAGAAAATATGTAGTAAAATTTCATCTGGGGTATTTGTCCTGCGACAGCTCGCTAGATTGAATGACAAAAAGTTACTTTTTACAGCTTACCATGGGCTCTTACTGTCACATATTAGGTATGCTATCTTAGTATGGGGTAATTCATCAAAACAAAATCTTGATAGGGTGTTTAAGATCCAAAAGAAAGCAGTTAGGTGTATAGAAAGAGTAAATAGATTGGATTCATGTAGGCCGTTGTTCAACCTGACTTGTCTTATACTCCTTAATTGGAGTCTCCAAGACGTAATCTACAAAAAAAAAAAAATATCCTTCTCATTTACTTCGTTATTCTAGAACTAAAAGAAATAAATTATTGATTTTAAATTAAAAAAAGATTATCAAGAATGAATATTTCATCACCAAGATGAGTAATTATTATGATAAATTCGATAAAGGTTGGGAAATATTCTACTTTAAAGAAATTTCATTTAATAGAATAAAATGAAACTTCATTTCCGCAGAAAAAAACAAATACTAATGTTTGATTGAATACAAAAAATAAAATAGTGGAATATCCTACAAAGACTTGAGTCTGAAAAAACTTAATCATGTAATAAGTATTGATAACTTGAGTGTTAAATTTATGTTCATGAGTAAATAATTTTATTTCTAGTGTATAGTAATGACATTATCAGCTGAGAAAGAGCACAATAATCCATCTAACTATGAAATATGCATTCCAATGAATATAGATTAAGTGTGCTAAGCGAATCTCCGTTCTTAAATTCAATAATTCCAGTTGCAAACATTGTCTACTGGTCACATAATGTGAACGGATGAATAATAGGTGTTCAAATAGTGATTGGATCTAGTCCTAGTTGATGAGTGCACAAACTTGAATGAAGGAAGCAGCCTGTGATAACTGTCATGGCAGGAGATAGAGTTTAGGCATTGGTGACGTCATGCCATTATATTTTGGAACTTACAGTAGATGCATTTGACAGGCTATAGTATCAATCATTTATCTGCTGCTAAGACCTACATAACACTTATATGAAATCTATTTTTTGAGGATGAAGCCCACATGGACCTGTGCGTGTATGATAATTTATAGGTGAGTTGGACCTTCAGTTTTAGATGGGTTACAAACCAGGAAGTGATTTTACAGCAAAAAGTCTTTTTTGCTGGTCAATCCAATCGGTCACCCTTACAAAGAGGGCCCAGGACTTTGTAGCTTATCTTTATCTGACTGAACAGATATACGGCTCACGACTATCATTCCCCTGAACTTCACTTCTATTATCTTACATTTATTAGCCTAATATCTTTAAATAATTAGCTATGAAACGGTGTCATGTAGTTGACTGTAAATAGATGTGAAGATTATTATGCATTTCTTCATTTATTTCTGCATTTCTTCATTTCTTTCTGAATTTCTTCATTTCTTTCTGCATTTCTTCATTTCTTTCTGCATTTCTTCAATTTATAATAATGATTCTACTGCTCACCAATTTATTTATTCATCACCCAAGCATTTTTGCCATACCGAATTCATTTCTTTCTTCCACATATTTATTCTGCACTAATTTATATGGCAAACTCTTTTATCAATAAATTGAATGATTAAGGATATGAATATCACCTCCATTATGATTTTTTTGGAGATAAATAATTCATTCATTATAAACTTTATCCCCTTAAACAATATTATTTAACTATTTATGGACAGAATAACAAGAGAGTGAAGATGCAAAAGTCTAAAACTAATCTCTTCGAAAATTTTGACTATATGCTACATGGTCCAACTGTAAATGTATTTATGTTATTTATTTATGTATGTATTTATTGATTAAATTTTGAGTAAATAAAGATGAACATAAAATATAAATAAAGTATTTTAAGTTTTAAATAAGTATTTTAAGTATTTTAAATTTAAAGATTGAAGTAGAAAAATCAATGAATTAAGTTGACTTTTGAAGATTATCTAATATTAGACACTCTATTTTTATTTAATAATATGATTCTCACTCACTTATACTGGATTTCGTGAAGGGGTGCATTCCACTTTTAAAGAGAAGCTTCATCTTTAGAAGACATGAAGTTACTCTTTAGAAGTGAAATGCATCCCTCCAGTATCTCCAGTATAAGTGAATGAAAATAATACTGTTACGGGTTCTAATGTCTAAAATAAGGCTGGCAACACTAAAGTTCACACTTGCACTTTATTTACACAAATTAGTCTATTTACACAAATTAATTGTAAGTTCAATTAATTAAATGAAAACAGATCATCAAATGACAAGCTAATACCTATTTTCAGTAATTATTTACCAGAATTAATGAATAAGTAATTACAGGCTGATCAATAATAAAAGAAACAAGAGTCCAATAAACTGTACAATAATGCAGAAAGAAATTATAAAAGAGCAACTAATCACTTACAAAAACACAGTCCAATTCGTTATTTGACAGTTCCAAATAATATCACTTAACACAACATCTTTAAACTATTTGTAAGCTGCATAAACAGTAAACACTTGTCTCTGCACTTGACACTGTAAAGACTGAATAAAGCACTGTTTACTCCACTGGCACTGGATTATCTCTCTTCCGAGATCTGTAATCCAATCTGTCACACGGGTTTGTAAAACTAACTGTCACACAAGCTTTTGTAAGACTCAACTCAGTGGTTCACGTGAGCTCATTTATGTACGAGATAGTTGTCATAATTCCAAGAACTGGAATCACCAGATGCTTCGAGAAGGCCATGGAACTTGATCTCGATTGTTCAGGAAAACTGTAGAGATCTCGATAAATTTATTTGAATGAGTTGCAGACTTGAATAATGGGAATGAGAAAGACATCTAACAAGAGAGAATGAAAAGAATCAAATCGCAGCTGCATCTGTCCATGAAAACAATGGAATGATATAATTAGAACAAGTGCGTGATTAACTGCTTGTTTGCTTTTGTAACAATACGGTATTTTAATAGAAATACAGTGTCAGTTTTGATACAGCCCGTTTCACGGTGCTTGGCGTCTCGCTGATGGCAGGGGAGGCAGTGCGAGAGAGACAGAAAGTCTTTCCCACCACGCTTCCCCACCGGTCGTCAAGTACAGTCGCGTCAAATACACCCACTGCTGGACTTTTTAGCGGTAGCGGACTTAGTAAATATTTGAACTTGACTGTACTGCGAGTCAGCAGGTACAGTAGTGGGAGAAAGCGCTCAGCGCGCATGCTCCATCGAGACGCCATGCACCGTGAAACGGTCTGTACTAGATTGTTCATCAAGTATTTCGTCATGGAAAGCATCACAGATTCTGAAGATATTCTATTGAAACTATTCAAATTGCTAGAATAAGTGTAGTTCTGGATTGTTGTTTCAAACTCTTATGAGTCTGATATCGTGTGCAACAATACATTATTGGTTTACTAAATATTTCTGTAATTATTTTAAAACAATACTGTTTCTAATTTTGTTTATGGAAGCTAAATGGATTCTTTTAACTGTTGCTTCCAAATGTTTTTTTGTTTTTGATGAATAAATTTATGAAAATATTATTGGAAGCGTCCTTTTATTATAAAAGGAATTTTTATTATTTCTTATGCATTATTTCTGATTCGTTATGATTCACCCCTCATCTAGAACTAGGGTCCAGCTTGTATATTTCAGATCAAAATTGAGCCTCACCTCAATTTATTTGAATTGTAATAATAAAATTGTGTTAACTTGTTCATGAGATTGGGTTGATATTGCATGTATATAATTGTTGATCTGACTTGACTTGTCTTATACTCTTATACCAAAAAAAACTTACTAACCAGAGTCTTCAAGACGTTATCTTCAAAGAAAGAAATCATCTAAAATAATCTGATAAGAGGCTCGTGAATGAATAAATTAATTTTGAAACCCTTTTTTCTAGATGACATCAGTCAATTTTGATCCAGTTTTAAAAGTTATAGAGTGGATACAAAAAACGCCAAATAGATGATAAGATGAAAAAATTCCTCCATCTTCCTATTTAGGTTGAAGTTAGGAGTCGCAGGCCCTCTCTTGGATACAGAGAGACGATTAATAATAAGGTTGCTCCTCCATTCAGCATAAGTAAAGCAACGTCTATTTGCACTCGCTATTGCCAACAATGAGAGCTCTACATCCAAGAGAGGGCCTGCAATTCCTAACTTCCCCAACAGAGAGCAAGAAGCGGAATTACTTTATTGCATATTTATGGGTCCACGAGAATGGCCTAACTCTACCTCTGCTCTTGTGACATTGTCCAATACCAACTTTCAAACTTTTCGTTTTCCTTCCCCTGCTGTGATGTAAAATTAATTTTTTCGAGAGGTTTGATGATTTTTGTATGGAATAACACTGGGACTCGGGGGATTCCTCATGAAAAATGTATATTCTAGTACATTCTCTATTATTGTAATAATATTTTTCTACAATAGCATTTGAAAAATTAATGGTGTGAATAATCCAGGAATATTATAAGTATTAACGATTTTTCGAATCAATGTGCATTGTAATGATGGATTTGTCTTATAATCTATAAGACAAGAAAACGAGAAGTTTGAAAAGTTGGTATTGGACAATGTCACAAGAGCAGAGGTAGAGTTATAATGGATTTGTCTTCACAATCTATACTTGAATAATTGATGCAATAGCCATCCTATTCATTATACTCATTATTTTGTCTATGCTATAGTAACCTTCTAAGTACTTTGATGACAAAACGAATTTTTCAAATCTCCTTTGTATCATTGATCAGAATTTTATACTTTTGAACCTCTAAGAAAACAGCTATAATATTATTAAAATACAATAAATATATCCTCATAATTTCTGTGGCTTTTATTAGCTGTGTTGTCTTTACTCCTGAGAAGAATGACTTTGTAGAAGTCACTTTGAAAAAGGACTTTGAAGGGATGATCGATGACTTTGGAGTTAAGTAATATTTTATATATCTTTTACCATTGATCAGGAATAGTACTTGATAGACTTGATGGTTCGTCTATGCTTTTACTTGACATTTAAAAATAAATAGTTGTTAAAAATGCTTCACTAGTTAATTTAACGCTTACTTATTTGTGTAAAAGCTATTTCGCATTGTTGTTAAGCTTATTCGGACACGGTTGGAGGTTCACTGATTCAGGTTCCTTTTTTAAATTGTAATAATTATTTTGTAGCTCGTATTACTTTTTTATTTGATATTTAAACATGAAGAGTTATTGGAAATAAACTTCACTAGTGAGTTGACCACTAATTTATTCGTGTGATGGCAATTTCGCATTGTTGTAATGCTACCTCAGACTATCCAGGACTACCTACACATCACAAGCATGAGTAAATGATGAATAATTTACTAGTGACGTATATTTTCAATAATTATTTATTAATCTAATATTAAAACTGACACTGTATTTCACTTTTAAATAATGTTTTACTCACATATATTGGAGATGCTTGAGGAATGCATTTCACTTCTGAAAAGAAGCTTCGTCAGCCTAATTTGAAAATTATTCATTTTCAAATATCAAGTAAAAAATTAACATGGTACTGCATCATTTTTTTCTGTATTTCATCATGAGGAATAAGTTGATACAGTATGGAGATTCCTTCTGGAACACTGTGGAATTCATGAAGTGTGACTACCCTAACAAGTGTGAGTTTGTTTATGTGCGGAAAATCATTGAATTTGCATAACAGAGCACATTGTTTACCGAGAAAGTACTTAGAGAACCCCCAACCTCACCTCACCCACCAAACAACCAACTACCAAATTGAATTGATGTTTTGATGAGCTTGCTTTACTTACTTATGGCTCTACGTATATGGAGAGAAGGCTAAGGAAACAATAAGGTTAGCACCTTAAGGTTACACCTAGGCGAGTTTCCTCTGTCCTTCCTTCTAGGTGAGCTTCCTCTCTCCTTTTAATACCATTTGTTAGTTTGTGCTGAAGCTTGAAGGAGTTAATAATCCCATCTCCTGTACTCCTACCAGCAGGAAAGGCTTAGCATAAACTTTTGTCAATTAATTCCTGAAGGCTTATTCATGCGAGGAGATTTAACTTACTTGGTATTGAGTATCTAAATACTTTTGCAGCTTATTTATTTGCTTTCTATGAGGTATTTTATTTTGTTAATGGTCTTTCAATGTGTTCTAGAGTAACTATTCCGAACACATTCAAATATTCTTTATATCACTTATTTTATATATAAATTTATTCATTTTTATTTATATGTAAATTTATTTATATATAAAATGATTGATGGGACAGAGTCTCTATGCGTTTAAATATCTGCATTGAATAATATTATAGACTCATAATTATATTTTCGTCATACTTGTAGGTTATGGACAGTTTACCAGTCAAGCAATCAATGTGGTAAACAGCTGTTTACAGAAATCAAAAACAGCTGATGTAATTTGATGATTATTACCGTACACTGTGTGGTAAAAATCATCAAATGATTATTACCGCACTCTATGGGTGGTTGTGGCTACCACTTCACTGAAAAACCATTTGGTCGAAAGCTAGATCAGCTGATCTAGAACCATTATTGCCACATTTCACCTTGAGTTGGTGTGTTGAGGTTATGTTTGTATAACAATGATTTATAGTTTCTTATTTCAACTTATCTGCTATTTTAGACTTGTATGACGAAAAATATCGTACTTAACTCGTCCGTGAAGATGTTTACCATACTCGTACGATAATACCGCACTCGACTTCGTCTCGTGCGTTAACTCATCATACTCGTATGTTAAACACCATTTCCCGCACTTGTAACGTAATATACTATAACCCACCAGCACACGCACGGTATCAAGTTACACCAGTGCACGCGCGCGGACTGAGAGTCCGCTTTTATAATTTTCATTTTTTTGTTAGTTTCTTTGAACAGTTTTATGTGGGCAAAGGTTGTGAAATCAACTAATAACTTTTTAATCGTTCACAATTATTTATATTGTATAGTTTCATTTGAGGGAAATTTAGATTGAAAGGTCTTCAATTTGTTAAAAAAATTATTTATACATTTAATATGAAAAAGGTAAAAAAAATCATGAGTAGAACTAGAATGTGCTTTGGTAATACATTAGATTTTGAAGAATAATAACAAAGAATATTTTACACAATTATATATTGAAAAAGTTTATTACTCAGAAATTTCCCCATTGCCGACTTGGTTTACGCACTCATTCACAAGGGTATGCACGCTGACTGACAGTCCACAGGTATCTTTACGCAGGGTGCAGAATGCTACTCTAGTGCTCAAGTCTGTCAGAACCGGTTCTGGACATGGTGGTGATAAGGTAGACGGAATGGTATTTAAATCCTAGCAGTCTTGAAATAGAAAAACTCAAAATACTACAAGTGCGGACGCACACACCGCGGCGCGTGTGCTGGTGGGTTAAGCTCCCAGTAACTTTCCACAAAATATTCAAATGTTCACATATAATCATCTATATATATAAATAAATACGTTTTATTTCTATGGAGAAGATCGTGTTATACCCATCATAAATCATCAATTTTTTTGCAGTGAAAGAATTATATTGATTGAGCTGTGCACAATAAGCTATCTATAGTGAATTATTTATTTTATAGAAATATTCTTTGGAGGAAACAGGTAATATACCCAAAACTGCCTCCTTAACATAAATACAACATTCTAAATAGAGTAAACCACAATCAAACTTAAAGAAATTGAGAAAAAACGCACTAAATACAAATATAAAGGAAAAAAACGTGATTAAGAAGTTCTTATTCAAAAAATTACTGAACTATTGTGAGAAAAATGAAAATAATGAACATGATGATGGAAGGGCCCAGTGGGATAGGAAAATATGAATGAAAGGAAAACAGGGAGAGAAGAGTAGTAGTAGTGGAAGAAGAAAAAGAAGTTGAAGAAAGTCCAAAACAAATTGATTTAAAATATATTTGAGGGTGCAGGTTTATTGATGAGAAAGCAGTATGTGAATCTTACTTTTAAAGACTCCCAGACTGTCTGAGAATATATCCACCGAGCCACCCAGACCATTCAGCAGCCTAGGCATATATTTTAATAGTTGAACGATCTATGTCTATGTGTACTCAAATATTTTTTTTATTCCTATTTTCCCCATTTTTATTCTATTTTAAAATAGTAAAAACTATGACTGTGGAAATATTCAGCTATATTAAATCTAGAAACAGAGGTCACGCTGTGGACATAGGCGTAACGATGGCGGGGTTACGTAAACCCTTTTTGCAATACAGGTCAAATTGTAATAACCTGTAAATTCTATTAAACAATGATAACTAAGAATTACCTATCCATTTCTACTATTAAAGTGATATTAATATAATAATTTTTTACTCCATCTGTGTGTGTATCATTTTATTTCAATCGTCTTATTCACCCTAGGATTGGGACACTTTTATAAATTTGCTTTTAGAAATAAATGAATGATAAATAAATAGAATAAATTCATTTTACTAGAATTCGAAATCAAAAAAGGGGAAAAACCATGGCATATGTCACATGCTATGTACTTAGTAATGAGAACTGGTAATTAAATAGCAGGACACTATGCTATCTTGCTCGGCCAGCTAGCTTATCACATGAACAGAAAACCACCACTGCGCAAATGTAGACACTAAATTACCCCCCAACCGCACTCCAGGGGTCCCCATTTCGGCCTCCCCACCCCTATGTCACTAAAAAGGGTAGTTTCTGGTTCAGAGTCCATTACTTGGTCATTAATTCCTCTTCTCTCTGTATTACAAACCAATCTTGCTTACTGATTCTCCATCATAATTATTGCAAAAAGCTTGTCACTGAAATGGCTGTGCTATTATTATCACCGAATAACTGGAACGAGTATGATTAACTGCTACTTATACCAGTTTCATCAACGATCATACTATTTACCTAATAGTTAATTTTGAAATTTGAAAATAATGTGTCTATCTTTGAATAATTGTTTTTTTTTAAGTTGTTATTATCAATGTTCCATTTTAAATAGTTCGTAGGAATAAAATGAAGTTCTTAAGGAAGTGATAGCCGCGAGCCGTAGCAGGTATCTGTTCAATCAGATAGATAAGCTGCGTTCTCGTAGGTCCTGTTTGTAACGGTGACCGATTGGATTGGCCAGCAAAAAAGATACTGTTCTCTGCTGAAAATCACTTCCCGGTGGTTCGGAACCCACCTAAAACTGTAGGTCCAACTCATAAATCACCATCATCCAACTCATTACCCACGCACAGGTATCAGACCTATGTGGGCTTCATCCTCAAAAAAAAAATATATATATATAAAAACTGACACTGTATTATTCTATTTAATACTAGTGGTTCACCCGTGCGTTGCAACGGTATTTTAGTTATAATAGTGCTACCTGGCGAATTCCCAAGAGCCTAGCACAAACTGCACCTTCCAAAAATGTTCATTTTTGTTTGAATAAATTGAAATTAGAAATTTTTTTCACCAAAGAAATAATAGATGAAACATAAGCTGAGCTTTGATTCACCAGTCATGTTTCCTACATCACTGCAATGCTCTGACTACACAAGTCTGCAGACAGCGTAAATAACGCCCACCATATGATTAAAAACTGTTGATTTCTATCAGTTGTTCCTTTAAGGATAGATTTCTCCTTTTTGTGTCCTTCAGCGAGGACTTTTGAACTCCCTACCTTCACAGGAACCACCTCGGGACTATTTTACATTATGCCTGAAAATTTAATAAAATCGGTTCAGCAGTTTTGGAATTTACAGGGAACATACATTCTTATGTGGTAATAAAACTTAGAAGAAATGTATCAAAAATCGCACAATACTTGGTTTTTAAGCGTTTATTATTCTGTAAAAAAGTTAGTTTAGTTTTTTATAGCTAAAGACATTGTCAATAAAGTTTTCAATACTGTTAAATAACCTAAATCCTGATCGATGCTCTCGTTTTTCAGGAGAAGGCCGCGTAAAATGCCTTCGGGGCCGTGACAGACAGACAGAAATTGAGATAAGACTTGTTTCGGCTTCTTTAATGAAAAAACGTAAAAATAACCAAAAAATATATAATTCTGATAAATGTACAGACAAAACTCTAATTTTATTTATATAGATATGTTTTTCACTCACTGTTACTGGATATACTGTAGGGATGCATTTCACTTCTTCATCAGCCTTTTATTGTAGTAAATATTAGATTGTTCATCAAGTATTTCGTCATGGATAACATCACAGAAAATGAAGTTTGTAATAATTATCATTGTTGACTGCACAAATAACGATGAGATATTTTATTAAAATTTAATTTTTCATCTATTTTAGAAGAATTGAACATCTCTGTTATCGTTTTCTCTTATTCTCATTTGTTTAGAAGAGGAAGGTAGAAAAAGCGATTTTCTCAAATTGAAAATTATGTTTTATAAAAGTTTTCACCATGGAGGAAGTTTGTAAAGAGTATTAGATAAATTCATGGTACAAAAAAATTTCATTCAGTCTGTCATAATGTCTAATAAAAGAGTTACCAGAGGTTGAAGAAATATCAGGCTGCTGCAAATTCAAATTTCGTCAAATGTGCAATTAAATCACAAAATGCATAGATGGATTATTTATTGTCACCAGAATAAAGTCTATTGTAACAAAAAAAATCAGTAAAACAGAATCTTTCACAAAGTAAAATTTTTTGGGCAGTTATGAAGATTTTGTAAGAGGTAGACACCTTTTTATCTATTAAATTTTAAAATTCAATTATGTTTCAAGTACGTCACGTCACTTGGAGTAATTAATGAAAAGAACTAAAATTTATAATGAAGGTGAAACAAATTTGAAAATAATAAATGAGTAACTTGATAATAACTTTTGTGAAAAAACAAAGAAAAACATTATTTGCAGTGCAATGAATAGTTTTCAGTCGATAATATAACCAGACCAAGAAAATATTGATTATAATATAATTGTAAATTTTACAATAAATACATCATAGAATCTAATCTGATTAAAGTTAGACTTTCCTATGGCGTGGAAATTCATGTCTCATGTTATAAAACAACTTTCATTATCAAGCTTCTCTACCCCCTTACCCTTTTTGTTAAAATTAGAAACAATTAGTGAATAATAAGACGAAATTGTCACAACCAGATTTATCAAAAAATATTGAGAAACTAGTTTCGGTTTTATACCATTATCAATCTCAATCAAACTAAAACTAAAGTACAGAGAATCTTAATATATATACTGAATATGGAATGATACTATTGGCTAAGCAAGAAATAGGCTGACCTTCATCAAAGTTTGTGATTGGCTGACAAGTCACGCCCCCTGGTGGGAGGAGTAACAAGCAAAAATACAAGTCACATCGATAACTGAAAACTGTGAACATCTAGAAAGCAGCAAAGAAGAAAAATACGTTATAAGGCTGAAATTGAATCAAATTAAAATCAAATATTTTTTAGTTTCAATTTGATCCAATTCTAGCCTTATTACGTAATCTTCTTCTTTGTTGATTTTTAGATGTTCACAGTTTTTAGTTATCGATTTGACTCGTATTTTTGCTTGTTACTCCTCCCACTAGGGTGCGTGACTTGTCAGCCAATCACAACCTTCGATGGAGGTCAGCCTCTTTCTCGCTTAGCAAATAGCATCATTCCATGTTCAGTATATATTAAGTTACTCTGTACTTTAGTTTTAGCATTTTCTCAATCTCATTTACATTTTCTCACATTTTCAGTTACATTTTCTTAATCTGTGGTTTTAGTTTGATTGAGATTGATAATGGTATAGCAACCGAAACTAGTTTCTCAATATTTTTAATAAATGCGGTTGTGGCAATTTCGTCTTATTTTTCATTATAGATACCTTTCACTAATACCTTCACCACTACAAAGAAAGAAACAATTAGGCCTACCGAAAAGTAATATTACAACCAAATTCGTTGTACAGCCTATTCTGATTAAAGTGTAGCTTTCCCATTCTGTAAAACCCAATCCAATTTCCGTTTTCCTTCTTTTTCTGTGAAAACCAGAAACAATCTGGGCTACTAGCTAAAGAGAAGCAATGAAAACTTTTCCATTACATGGTCGCAAATTGACCAAATTCGTTCCTGGATGTGAAAGTTCATAATGCTTCAGCCCCAACTCCGTATCTACAACACCCTCCTATCATCCATTAAATGCATTTTCTGAAACTAGTTTTTTCACAAGCCATTTATTGTCGCATGGAGCATGCCCCATGCGGCATATTTTGTCCTTTAAATGCATTTGCTAAGTTTTGTCGTTGTTGCGAGTCATTCTGTGTCGCATGAAGCATGCTCCATTGTTGTTTGACCTAACAACGGCTTTTTAGAAAAAGGTGATGTCAGCAGCATTCACTTGATTAATTCCTCCCCTTGCCTCTTGTTTGTTTTTAGCTAAGTGATACCAACTTCGAAACTGGAAATTAATTTGTTCATCAGAAGATTACTGATGATTTCAATTTAGTGGTTGGTTTCGCAATATGCAATCTCTACAGTATACACAACAGTCTAGCCAACTGTTCAGATGAAAAAAATTGTTCCGATTATCCTAAGCCTATTAAACTTTTTTTGGAGAATGAAATCCACATAGACCTGAGACGTGAGTAATGAATTGGATCTTCTTTTCGAGGATGACGCCCACATAGGTCTGAGACCTGTACGTGGGTAATGAGTTGGATGTCGGTGATTGATGAGTTGGACCTACAGTTTTAGGTGGGTTCCGAACCACCGGGAAGTGATTTTACAGCAGAGAACCGGGCCTTTTTTGCTGGCCAATCCAATCGGTCACCCTCACAAAGAGAGCCCAGGAGAACGCAGTTTATCTCTATCTGATTAAACAGATACCAGCTACGGCTCACGGCTGTCACTTCATCTGAACAGCATTTGCATTGTATCTGAACACCATGAGTTGGGCCCATAGTTTTAGGTGGACTCCTAATCACCGAGGAATGATTTTACAACAGAGAACAGAGCCTTATTGCTGGCTAATCTAATCGTCACCCTCACAAAGAGGGTACATAAGTTCGTAGCTTATCTTTATCTGACATAATCTGCTATGACCCGCGCCTATCACTTTCCTGCTGTACAAGAAACCAATCTAATCCGTCGTCAACACTGGATAATGTTTTTTTGAGTATAATATTCAATACATATTCAATATTCATTGTGTAGGATTGGGTAAAATTTTATTCAGTCAATGAGGTTTTTTCAATGAGGTTACCTAACCACTTTTTCCCATTTTGTATTGTATCTATATGTTGTATTATTGTATTTTGGAAACTGTGTGTACATAAAATAAATAAACATTTCCATGCCCATCGCTGGTCATTCCTTAAAGCAAGATCCACGCAATCTTTCATTGAATTTAGTCCACGCGTTTAGCCGTAAATGCGTTACAAACAAACAAACAGATAAACAGACAGAATGCAAAACGGTTGACTTAAAACAGAGACTCTCTTCGTTCGGTCAATCATATACTGTACTGAGTAGTAAGTGATATTACATTCCTTTGTAGTGGCGAAGGCGATATTGTGGAAGGTATCCATAATGAATAATAAGACGAAGTTGTCACAACCACATTTATTAAAAATATTGAGAAACTAGTTTCGGTTGCTTTACCATTATCAATCTCAGACAAACTAAAACTAAAGTACAGAGTAGCTTAATAAATACTAAACATAGAGTGATACTAATGGCTAAGCGAGAAAAAGGCTGACCTTAATTGAAGGCTGTGATTGACTGAAGGCCATAACAAGTCACGCCCCCTGGTGGGAGGAGTAACAAGCAAAAATAAGAGTCAAATCAAGAACCAAAAATCGTGAACATCTAGAATAAGAACAATACACAATTAGGCTAGAATTGAAGCAATTTAAAATTAAAAAATAGGCCAGTAAAATGCAGTCAAGGTCAACCGAGAAAGACACGAAAGTACCGATTTTAAAATGGAGGCTAGAATTATGATGGAGCCAAGTCAGTTGTGTTGAATTGGTTCAAATAAATTTGATTTTAAACTAGTATTGGAATCATTTTTTACCAGTCTAGTTATCTCCAAAGCTTCTAAAATGTTCAATTGTCTGCCTTTGCCAATCAAATGCAGAAATTCAACATTTTCTTCAGCCTTGAACTTGTGTCCATCATTAATGACATGCTCTGCAAAATTTCAATCTCCTTTTTGGGTTTTCCAAACCTTGATATATTCATTTATTCTACATTTGAAACTTCTACCGGTCTGACCCACATAACTAGCATTACAATCACCGCAATTCAATTTATAAACCCCACTTTTATCCCAGATGATATCAACTTTGACTTTACTACACCCAAACAGACTATTTAAAATAGGTTTGGTTTGAAAAGCTACATCAAAACCGTTCTTTTTCAATTCTTTTCCTTATTTATCAGATACTGGGCCATAATTCTTAACCAGGCTATATTTTTTTCAGTTTAATTCAAATACAATAAAATGAAACATACAAAGTAATAACAAACTTCCTATTTTCTATTTCTATATTCAAAAGCGATAAAGGATGAAGAGTTACACAAAGTAATGACTTCTATTCTGGTTAAATACAATGACTGGATAGGCAACTTTGCATGGTAGCGGAAGAGTTAGATTAAAACACATCCGGATTCAGAGAGTACTGTGGTTTGAAGCGAAATGGGGTTTCCCTGGTATTTGGTGGAGGGAGGGGGTTGGATACCCACTAAGGGAGGGGAGGATAGTTACCCTCCCTTGGGGGGGAGGGGTGGCTACCCCTTAAACCACTTTCACTGAAACCACTATGACGGCTCCTCTTTGACGTAGCTGATTGCAAGTTTGTTGGGGGATTTCAGACTGGAAATTCATAGCTGGTGGTTGAGTATGAATAGAAAGAAAGAGATGGAAGAGAACATAGAAGAAGAGTGAAGAAGGAGAAGAAGATGATGATGATGAAGAAGGAGGAGGAAGAAGAAAAGAAAGCGAGAAGAAGAAACGAAGCAGAAGGAGGTGGAAAAGAAGATGGTGAAAAAGATTATGAAGAAGAAGGAGAAGAAGTAGCCGGTGGTGAGGAGGAAGAAGAAGGAGAAGAGGCGGAAGAAGAAAAAGGAGGAGTAGTGGGACGAGGAGAAGGAGATGGAGGAGTTGTAGGAGGATGAGGATGACGAGGAGGAGAAGAAGACGGTGAAGACGAGGAAGAAGAAGACGTAGAAGACAAGGAACAAGAAAATGAAAAAGGAGGAGGATTGGGAGGAGGAAGTAGAAAAAGAAAAAGAATGACAAGGAGGAGGAAAAGAAGAAGGATGAGAAGAAGAAGAAGAAGAAGAAGAAAAAGAAAAAATGACGGAGAAGGTGGGGGAAGAGGAAAAGGAAGCGGGAAAAGAAACGAAGAAGAAGGAGTTGGTGAAGGAGATTATGAAGAAAATGGAGGTGGAAGAGAAGGTGGTGGAGAAGGAGGAGGAGGAGAAGAAGAAGAAGAAGAAAGAAGAAGAAAAAGAAGAAGAAGAAGGTGGATGGAAGGAGTGGGAAGAAGAAACATAAGAGAAGGTGGTAGTGAAGAAGACCGTGAAGAAGATGATGAAGAAGGAGAAGGAGAAGACGGAATAGGTGGAAGAGGAGTAGATGACGGTGAAGAGGATGAAGAAGAAGACGGAGAAGAGGAAGAAGAATGAGAAAAAGGAGGAGGAGGAAGAAGAAGAAGAAGAAGAAGAAGAAGAAAAAGGAGGATGGCGAGAGTTTGAATGAGGATGAGGATAACGAGGAGGAGAAATAGGAGGAGGATGAGGTAAATAAGGAGAAGAAGGAGAAGGTGGAGGAAGAAGAAAAGGAAGCGGGAAGAAAAAACGAAAATTAAGAAGGAGGTGGTGAAGAAGATGATGAAGAAGAAGAAGGAAAAGAAGACGGAGGAGCAGAAGAAGGAGAATAAGACGTATAAGAAGAGGAAGAAGAAGAAGGAGGAGAATAAGAACAAGAAGGTGGAGGAAGAAGAAAAGGAAACGGAAAAAAGATGGCCAAGAAGAAGAAGGAGGTGGTGAAGAAGATTATGAGGAGGAGGAGGAGTAGGAGGAGTAGGAGAAGGAGGAGAAGAAGATGGTGAATAGGAGGAAGAAGAAGACGAAGAAAAAAAATGAGGAGGAGGATGAGGAGGAAGAGGAGCTGAAGGAGGATGAGGATGACGAGGAGGAGAAATAGGAGGAGGAAGAGGAGCTGAAAAAGGATGAGGATGACGAGGAGGAGTAAGAGTAAGAGAAAGAAGAAGAAAAAGAAGAAGTAAATATGTGGTTGAAGAGTACTATCTAGCCTCTCTGCCATCTTCACACAAAAGGGGCTCACAAAGTGGAACTGCCTGCGGGCAGACAATCTTGGCCACAAAACCTGGGGGCGTTTTCTTGTTCCCCATTTCCCCCCGCCCCTTTTAACAGACTTTCCACTGAATTTCCCCTCCCCATTTTCCTAAGCAGTCACTTTTCTATTACATACGAGTGGCTAGCAGCAGACGGAGTCTTTTCAGTGCTGCTGTTATTCTTGTGTTTAGAATTATTATGTTCTATGTTGTGTAACAACTTTCATTATAAATTCTTATGAATGTGTATGCTTTGAGAATGTTCAAATGAAATGTGCGTTTCTCCCTGTTTATCTCTGTTTAACTTGGTCTTGTCTCTATTTTTTCTTGCAATTTATTCTCATTTTCCATAATACAGATTAATCTTTAAGTCATGCACATACGAATAAACAGAATTTATTTATCTCGAATTTCTTCAAGTGCTATTAATTTAAATCAGGGGGGCTATGACGCAGACTGCGTCATTGAAATTCTTGGGGGTTCCAGAAAAAGGTTTGGGGGGTAAACTATTTATGATAATATTTGATTGTTTAAAAACCATTTAGATTAACATTCTTATTTAGCTATTTTGCAATTGAGTTTATTGAGCAGAAGTTCATATATTCATTTCATTGATATTTCTTTCTTACCTTTACAAAAAATGTTACCTTTGTAAAGAAATTCAAGAAATATACATACATTTTGTATATGATCAACTGGGTTTGAATTTTTTCAATGCCTTTATAAATCTTCTTTTAGTTTTAGAAAGTGTCTAATTTATCGGGGGACTGGTGCTAAATTTGGGGGGGGGGGGGTGCGTCATGAGACTTGAGGAGCTGGTCATCAATTTTCAAGGGGGGGGTGCGTCAAGAGGCTTTCGGGGAGGGGGGGGGGGTGTGAGCATCCCTGTTTATACTGAAGACTTCCGCAATGGAGAATATTATTGACAACAGCATTGAATAGTTTATGGAAATCAATGAATGCTACTGTACAAAGATAGCAGTCACCACCGGGAATCGAACCACGGACCTCCCAATTCGGGCGCCTTAACAACTACTAGACTATAGTGACCTTTCTGCAAAGCAGCATTTATTTTAAAATTGGTCATATCGGCTCGTATCTTACAAATTAGTTTGAAGTTAGTTTTTTAGATTGGTTTAGTTTTTACTTTGGAAAAATAAATAAAATAGACCCTATAGGCCTATTGATGGAACGTTCCATCAGTCTCTCGACTCGAGGGGTTCTTGAAATGCTTATAAAAATACTTTACATTTCAAGATTCCCTCGAGTCAAGAGACACTGAAGGATTGTTTATGAATACGTCCATTAATGGTCTGTGCGTATGCCACAGAATTCCATTCAATCTCCACTTTGAGAAGCACACCTGTTAACGTAATAATTTAAACACCACGCCCCAGTGGCGTAGCCAGGATTAGATTTCGGGGGGGGGGCGGGCTCACCAAGGGGGGGTGTGGGCAGTGGCTTAGCCAGGGTCAAATTTCGGGGGGGGGGCTCACCGAGGGGGGTCTGGGGTATAGGAGGATCCGGATTTTTTTTAAATTTAGTGGTGTGAAAAGCTAATCTAGACAACTTGTTAGGCTCTTAAGTTCAAGAGAAAGTCTTGAAAAATTACTACCCAAGAACCTAGAACCTAGGTGGCCAGGTTTGAAATGATAAAGTTTGATATACCGATATCTGTGACTAATTCGAGTCAAAGCCCTCGAATTGGTACTAATCAATCATACTTAACTTATGTACTGAATCTCAAAATTAATACTAATTATTATAAGTTTCATATAATTTATGTCATTAGCCTAAAACGCACCCAACCCAAAGTTCATGAAATCGGATTTTTTTTATCATAGCACACTGATTTTACACGCTTGCATAGAACTTGCATTTATTTGTGTTTTCATTTATAAAATTCCGATTTTATGAACTTTGGGTGCGTTCAGGCTAGTGGGTTATACTGAATTTTAACTTCAAAACTAAATTTTCTACAAGATGAGTTTATTCAAAAAGGTGATTTATTGATAATTAATAAAGTTAATCCACTTCAAACTTGAAAATTGCATTTTATTTAATGTAATAAATAAATAGTTATGGTAGTCACAGTTTTCTAACATGTTTTATTCGATTTCGTAGCTCATTTTAAATCAAAATTATCCATTTGAGCACCTAACAAGTTAGTTTCTATATAAGTAAATATTGAGAAAAAAATTTGAAAAATGCATTAATCTGACTATAACTGTAGCTATATTCCATTACACAAACAGGGTTTCTGTAATCTGTTCGTTATAATACAACAAAACAGATAGAACCCTTCGGCTTTAATAAGTCCTCATGTATCAGTTATTTGAGAATTTTTATTTCTGAAATTTCGGGTAGGGGGCCCGGGCCTCATGGGCCCCCCCTGGCTACGCCACTGCCACGCCCCCCTTCTAGTGCTCACAATAATTACTGTACTAATAACCAGAGCAAAGCTTAATGGTGGGGAAGATGCGATCCATGAATGATGTCATTGCTATTTAAGATTTTTTTAAATTATTAATAGCATGGCGCCAAAACAATCGACGTACAGCAAACAGTGACGGCGAAAGAAACCTGATGATAATTATGGCAGTGGATGACAGTTGAAGGATAGCACAGGAGGAAGAGAGATAGTGTGAGAGTGATGTGAGGAAGGAGCGAGAGAGAAGGGATAACAGAAAGATGATCTTTGGATGATTAATTAGGGCGTGCTTCTTGGCGTGAGACGGCGTTCTTCATCTCCGTTTCAATCAGGACACTGCGACAACTTTTTGATTGATGTTTCCTCTCATTCTTTCACTCTCTCAAACTCTCTCTCTTTATCTGTCACTCCCTCTCTTTCATCTGGGATTATCCTCAAGACACTCTTTGAAGGAGACAAATAATTTCCTTTCTATTTGCAAACGTTGTGTCTCTTTTTTACAAACAAACCTAAAATTTGAAATGACAGAATTTTAACAATAGTTTTGTTGAAAATACAGTTTGTACAAGTTGATTTATTTAGTCAATTCATTCTGTTAGACTCTAACAGTTAGAGAGACACAATAGTTTACCAATTTTGAACGGGAAAGTCCTTTTAAGCATCATTTTTGTAACTTGTTTGTTGATAACGATCTTGACAATTTTGACGGATGATTCTTTGAAAATGAAGTTTTTCAGGTAGGTTATTTCGGTGCTACAATCTTAAGATTTGTTCGGTATGTAAGTCATCCAACATCTAACATCATCCAACTAAAGAAATTCAAAGTTGGAGGCAGAAACGTTACAGCAAAATTCAGTCTTTCTTTGTGGTGGTGAAGGTGATATTGTGTAAGACATCCATAATTAATAATGATACTTGAAGTTGTCACAACCACATTTATTGAAAACAGTGAGATACTAGTTTCGGTTGTTACAAACTCATTTTTGTTTGAGATTAATAATGGTGTAACAACCGAAACTACGAGTAGTATCTCACGTTTTTCAATGAATGTGGTTGTGACAACTGCAAGTCTTATTATTCACAAGTTGGTTTGAAGTGACTGACAATTGAATAAACTGACAAATATACATAAACAGAATTTATTAATTTCGAATTCCTTTAATTGCTATTACTTTATACTGAAGACTTCCGCAATGGCGGATATTGACAACAGCGTTGAACAGCTGATGGGAATCGATGAATGCTACTGTACAAAAATATCAGTGATTCGATTCCCGGTGGTGACTGATATTTTTGTACAGTAGCATTCATCGATTCCCATCAGCTGTTCAATGCTGTTGTCAATATCCGCCATTGCGGAAGTCTTCAGTATAAAGTAATAGCAATTAAAGGAATTCGAAATTAATAAACTCTTATTATTCATTGAAATTCAGTCTAACGGACAGCTGGATATACTATTGTTGTATTTATTTATTTATTGATATCCATTCCACTTTTCATCTTTATTGGTGGCAGTAACTAGTAAAGGCCCATTTCACTGGACTTACAAAAATGAATACAAATATTACCTTACTTTTAAGGCTTGTAAAGCGGGTTAACAATTTTAAATCAAACATCAATTTTGGTGATGTTGATATCCATTTTGTTTCCATTAGTAGCCTATATTTATAATAAAAACTTTGATAAACACTTTTAAGTGAAAACACTTCTAAGTGGAGATTGTGACTCACGTTATGGCGTGACGGCCGTTTCACTCTGTTGTCAAGAACATCGTCAGACGACCACGATCGTTGTATCACTGAAGGTGGGTCACAATTTCCACTTGATAGTGTTTTTTAAAGTTTTCATTATCAATTTTGTTACAGTAACAGTGAATTTGGCGCAGGAATTTACGCAGAATTTCGATATCTTTGTTATTAGCTAAGTAAAACAAGGAGATTGTTAGGAATTTTTAAAAAATTGAGCTATTTTTGTCAGTTTTCAACGTATTAACGAGGAAAAATTTCTACTTGATAGTGCTTCTTGTAATAAATGAATAAATAAATAGATAAATCATAAATAAATAGATAAATCATAAATAAATAGATAAATAAAAGAAACTGTACCTGAGATCACCTTCAAACTTCTTAGCTTTAATGAATAATTTATTGTAAATAATATTTCATATTAGGTATTATAGATTATAGCGTACGGTAATTAAATTTCGACAACATAAAACCTCTTTTTACAAAAATAAGAGCATCAGCCATGAGAGTACCTTTTTCGACGGCTTCTAATAATTTTTTTGACAACAGTTTGACAAATTTTGAGAACATTGTTGTAGCTTTTAACACAAAAGCCAGTGTCTCAGCTATTAAGAATACCTCTTGACGGCTTCTAATAATTCAGCCAAGAGAAGGAACAATATTCGAGGTGAGCCCAGGGGCCATTTCATGCCTTTAACGCCCATTAAACGCTAAGGAAACTCGGACCCAAAGGAAGTTCAATCGACTGGACTGGATATCTATGGAAATTTGTGATTGTGGAGACCCGCCATTACACTGCGCGAGTTTACAAGCTGACAAGCCTCATGCTAATAAGTTAACGCCCTAAACTCGAGCCTGGCTGAGGAAAACGGAATTTCAATCGACTAAACTACAAACCTACCGAAATTTGTGATTGGAGGCGTTGTGGAGTGGCAATTACAATGAGCGATTATACAAGATAACAAGTCAGCGAATAGCAACAGTAAAAAAAGCTAACTCAGCTTCACCACAAGCTTACACTAATTTCCGTATTTATGAACGTTACTTCAGTGTCTTTTGACTCGAGGGATTCTATAAGTGCCTATTATATTAGAATAGACAATCAATTATTTCTGTATGAATGTATGTGTATCCTATGGATCTCAAAAACGGCTCTAACAATTCTGATAAAATTAAGAATATTGAAGCTCTTTGGTGCATGATTGCGCTAGATCTCATTTTTGAAAACACTCGCTGAAGGACACAAAAATGAGAAATCATTTTTTTGTGTAGATTACGTCTTGGAGACTCCAGTTAAAAAGAGTTTAAGACATCAGATCATAAACAAATCAGATCAACAGTTATTATACAATCTTATACACTAGTTAAGTTACCACAATTATTACCATATCAATTATTAGTAGAGGTGAGGATTAACTTTTATGTGAAAGGAACTTTTGTACTCTATAAAAATCTTTATCAACTAAATATTTTTTCAATAATTGTTTTTAAAATATTTCTATATTTTCAAGACTTTAAAAACTACAGTATCTTGTTGTAGAGTTTCCTACCAATATAACTAGGTTTTGGTTTGAATAAGCTACTATTGTGACTCACCAATTGATAACCTCCTCGGCTTCTTGTATTATAATATTAATATCGGGGGACCGAGCTCCGCTCGAATGTTATGAATGTTGGGACAATTATGTGTATTTTGAAGATCGAAGATGTTTGAGGCGGATTAGCGATGCGTTGTGCTTTGAAGTGGTAATTACTTTCCACATGATTACTTTTCCTATCATAAGCTATTGCACAAGCAAATCAATAGTAATGGAAAGGTGTTTCCAATCATTATTTATAAATTATGTATTTTGAGCAGCTGAATTTCGTTCTTAGCAGCTCTTAGAACTGTAATTTTTCATCTTAGGTAGTGGTTGGGTAGAGGAGAAACCCCTTTGTCACCCTCTACTCAAGATTTAACATGTCGGATTTAGGTTATAATTTGCAATTCTACTTGGAAGTGTAATATAGGCAATCCCTATACTGTACTTGGAAATTGAGGATTTCTCGTTTTATGTTTTCTATTTTTTTTTTTAATACAATCCATCACTGTTTCGATAAAAACCTGTATGGTTCCCTGTCAATAGAAAACATTTCCAAGAATTCAGTAAAATAACGACACATTCATAATATGGTGTCAACTCACTGTGTAATGTAGACATATGTTTCCTACATAACTGCAAGGCTCCGACTACATGGTACCCGAGTAAATTTCGCGTTCCAGACAGCGTAAATAACGCCGCTAAGGTGCCTAACATATGATTGAAATTAATTTTTCCATCAGCTGTTCCTTTAAGGATAGATTTCTCCTTTTTGTGTTCTTCAGCGAGTTTTTACAGGAATAAGACCTAGCGCAATTGTATTTTTGCACCAAAAAGCCCCTATATTCGTAATTTCGTCAAAATTGGTAGAGTCGTTTTTGAGATAGTGACTGGAAATAGGTACATACAATTCCTTGCTCGTTTAATAGAATAAGATAATCGTTTATATCAAGATTTTGGTTAATATCGCACTTTTTACATATAAACTTTCTAGATATTTACAGTTTTTAATTATTAATTTGACTCGTATTTCTGCTTGTTACTCCTCCCATCAGGGGGCGTGACTTGTCAGCCAATCACAACCTTTGATGATGGTCAGCCTCTATCTCACTTAGCCAATAGTATCATTCCATGTTCAGTATAATACTTTAGCTTCTCTGTACTTTAGTTTAGTTTGATTGAGATTGATAATGGTATATCAGCGGAAAACTAGTTTCTCAATATTTTGCAATAAATGTGGTTGTGACAATTTCGTCTTATTATTCATTACGAAATCAGCTATGGTAATATATGTAACTAAGTTATCCTCGTTATATCTAATTGCACAGGCTTGAAATGCTTGATATAATCTCTGATTCAATATTGCCCCAATAATACGATTCCAGTAAACAGCCATGGTTCCTAATTAATAACCAAATTGAGAAGCTATGTCAATCGATTAAGTGGCTATTACTTGTGTACATTGAGTAGAACATTATGCATTATAATTCAATAGGCAATAATATTATGCAATAGGGAAGTGATAGCCGTGAGCCGTAGCAGGTAATATGTTAAACCAGAAAAGCTGAAACTCCGGGCCCTCTTTTTTTTTCTTTTTTTTTGAGGATGGAGCCCACATAGTTCTGAGACCTGTGCGTGGGTAATGAGTTGGATGATGGTGATTAATGAGTTGGACCTACAGTTTTAGGTGGGTTCCGAACCACCGGGAAGTGATTTTCAGCAGAGAACAGTGTCTTTTTTGCTGGCCAATCTAATCGGTCACCGTTACATACAGGACCCACGAGAACGTAGCTTATCTATCCGATTGAACAGATACCTGCTACGGCTCGCGGTTATTTGGGACTTTAAGTTAAGTTACCTCTTACAGCTTACCATGGGCTCTTACTGTCAGATATTAGGTATGCTATTTTAGTATGGGGTGATTCATCAAAACAAAACCTTGATAGCGATATTGTTGTGGATATCCATTTTTTGTGAACTGCAGTAGAACTGTTCATATGTATTATATTGCTGTGCAGAACTTACCATTTTTGAGATGCGGCGGACGCGTTTCGAACTATGTCGTTCTTCTTCGGCGCTTGGTTGCAGACTTGTTCTGCACAGCAAGTTTATACAAATGAACAACTTGATAGGATGTTTAAGATCAAAAAGAAAGCGGTTAGGTGTATAGAAAGAGTAAATAGTAGATTAGATTCAAGTAGTTGTTCAAGAGAGTCTCCTAACTGTACCCTGTTTATATGTATATGAAGCTAATTTATATCTTAAAAAGAGCGATTTTAACAAAACTCTTGACATACACGATTATGATACAAGACGCTGAGGATATTATCACTTAGTAAGTCACAATAGTCGCATATTCAATCAAAAACCTAGTTATATTGGTAGGAAAATCTACAACAAAGCTACCGCAGTTTTTGAAGAGTCTTCAAAATATAGAAATATTTGAAAAATTATTTAGTTGGCAAAGCTTTTTATAGTGTACAAGAGTTCCTTTCGCATCAAAATTAAGCCTCACCTCAACTAATTTATTGATATAGTAATCATGGTAACTAGTGTATAAAATTATATAATTATTGTTGATCTGACTTGTCTTACACTCCTTAACTTGAGTCTCCAAGAAGTAATCTACAAAAAAAAAGGGGTTACCGATTAAAAAACTCTGTTCCCTGCTTTAAAATCACTTCCCGGTGGGTCGGAACCCACCTAAAACTCATCTATCACCATTACATTACCCACGCAAAGGTCTCAGACCTATTGAAAACCTCCACTTCTGAGACGCAAAGTTCTCTGACCTATGTGGGCTTCCACAAAAAATGTAATAATATACCATAGTAGTACTCAAACATGAGCGTTCAATGGCTTGAGCTATTTACATCATAAAATGATGTAATTAAATTATTTACCCTCTAATGTTATTATTCTTGTTACAAGGAATATTTTAAAACTCATGATATTCAAATTTTTATAACTGTCACGTACTTGTAAACATAATCCACTGTTCACCTTCCAAGCTCTTTCAATTCACGTTAAAACCATTTTAGTGGAACTTGACTTGATTCAAGATATGAAATAATTATGACTTTGAAAAGCTGTAACAGTTTTTATATTGGAAGAAATACGATCAATAGTTTAAATAATTAACTTTTTGAAAAATAAATATCCATATACGTGAAAAGGAGTGAATAAATGAATTATTTATTAGAATAATGATTTACTGAATTCAAAGAGATTTGATTTCTTATCAAAATTCAATCCACTAGAAGTGAACACTATCTATGTATGCGTTTGCTTTATTGGTCATTACATTCAAATATCTCATAACATTTCTAATTCAGGATAATTGAAAGTCTTCAATTCATTCACTTTTCTTTGGGTAGTTTAAAAAGTGAAGACTTTCATGTCAATAAAAGTTCTAACAGCTCTGATATTGGAAGAAAAATCATTAATAGCTTTTAAATTATCAACTTTGGTCCTATAGGTGAGACATGAATATTTTTTTTGTCTCCATGATAATAAAGTATTGAATTTGAAAAAAAAAATCTTTTCCAAAAATCGAAACTAAGTTAGAAACTTCTATAAGCACCCATATTTTACAATAAATTACACAATAACTCAACTGGGGAAGATAAAATAACTTAAACTTCTTGTCATGCATAACACATTGACATGTTACTGAGTTACTGACATGTTACTGATATGTGACATTATTGACATTATATGTGACATTATTGGGTATGCCATCGTAGTATGGGGTAATTCATCAAAACAAAACCTTGATAGGGTGTTCAAGATCCAAAAGAAAGCGGTTAGGTATATGAAAAGAGTAAATAGATTAGATTCATGTAGGCCTTTGTTCAAGAGACTTGGTCACTAACTGTACCTTGCTTATATGTGTATGAAGCTACTTTATATGTAAAAACGAATGATGTTAACCAAAATCTTGACATACACGTTTATAATACAAGAAGCCGAGGAGATTACCACTTGGTGAGTCACAAAAGAAGCTTATTCAAATAAAAACCTAGTTATATTGGTAGGAAACTCTACAACAAGGTACCACAGTTTTTGAAGAGTCTTGAAAATATAGAAATTAAAAAAAAAAACAATTGAAAAAATATTTAGTTGATAAGGCTTTTTATAGTGTACAAGAGTTCCTTTCACATCTAAATTAAGCCTCACCCCAACTAATAATTGATATAGTAAATATGGTATCTAGTGTATAATTGTCTATCTGACTTGTCTTATACTCTTTAACTGGAGTCTCCAAGACATAATCGACAAAAAAAAATGTTACTCATTAGACGCTAGTGTATAAGAAACTGAGACAAGACCTCTAGACCTCTAAAATGATTCACTTTTAGGAGGATATGTGTTGAATATATAGTTTTTTATTATTATTTTTTTAATATTGTTTTATTTATATATTCATTTTTGAATAATAAGACATGAAGTTCTCACAACCACATTTATTGAAAATAGTGAGATACTAGTATTGGTTGCTTTTTGTGTGTTCACGGTCTTTTGGTTCTTGATTCTGACTCTTATTATAGCTTGTTTCTCCTCCCATCAGTGGGCGGGTCTTGTTTTGGCCTTCAACCAATCACAGACCTTCAATGAAAGTCAGCCTATTAGAGAAGCTTTCTCCCTCAGCCAATAGTATCATACCCTGTTTAGTATATATTAAGCTACTCTGTACATTAGTTTTATCAATTTGATAATGGTGTAACAACCGAGACTAGTAAATCACTACTTTCAATAATTGTGCCAACTTCATGTCTTATTACTCTTAACTTTTTATTGTCAATTTAATGACTTGCAGTCAGTTTTCACTGAAAGCACATGACCTCTGACAGCAAGTCGTTAAATTTACAATAAAGAGTTGATATTAACAACGCAGATCGTTATAGAAAAAGAAATACAAGAATTCGCATTATTATTATTATTCATTAATGGATATCTTCCACAATATCACCTAGGGAAGTGATAGCCGCGAGCCGTAGCAGGTATCTGTTCAATCAGATAGAAGCTGAATCAGATAAGCTGCGTTCTCGTAGGACCTGTTTGTAACGGTGACCTATTAAATTGGCCAGCAAAAAAGACACGTTCTCTGCTGTAAAATCAGTTCCCGGTGGTTTGGAACCCACCTAAAACTGTAAGTCCAACTCATCAATCACCTTCATCCACTCATTAGGTATAAGAAGACCTAATGACGCTCAGGTATAAGAAGACCTATGTGGGCTTCATCCTCAGAAAAAAAACCTTCGCCACTACAAAGAAAGATTATTTTTTGACTCCAAATCTCTGGAATAATTCACTCTTAGGAGTAAATGTATTGAATAGTTTGGATATTATTATTATTTATTCAATAATTTTTTATTCTTCTATTTATATATTTATTTTTTGAATCAGCTGAATAAGCATATGAGCTCCAGGGAGATAAATCTTTGTGAAAAGTTTTCAAAAAATTTGTTGTGGAAGTATTATTTCGTACAAGTAATGAAATGCTTGTAGCCTCCTCAGTTGTTGTCTGTGGAATATTTTTTGTCAACGCAAGGTTCGGGGTCAGATAGAGGTCCTGTGCTTTCAGTGACGAAGAATAATGACTTGCCAATTCGAGAAAGTGGTTCGAGAATCGTCAGCGGGACCTTTTAGCGTTGGATTGACAAAATTCATATTTATTTACTGAAATTTAGACAGGAAAAAAACGAAAACGTAAATGATTACATTACTATTTTAAGGCTACTAACTAAATAATTGGCCACTCTAATATCAAGCTGACAATGTATTTCAATTCAATATAATTGTCTTTACTAACTTATATTGTAGATAGTGGAGGTACTTCATCAAGTATTTTGTCATAAAAAACATAAAAGATAAATGGATTTTTGATTACAGAATTTTTCTGTTGTCTTTGCTAGTGAATCATCATGATTAAGGCGTACTCAAGCTTTTGAATCCATTGCAATTATAAATTAATTGAATTCATGGAATTATAAAAAAATGTTTATTTTGCCAGAAATCAATCAAGAAAAAATAGTTCCTAACGTTCATGAAATTCTTGCAGTTGTCAGAAATAGATAGAAAATTATTTTGTTGAATGAAGTTGCAGTTCTAAATTTGCAGAGTCCCAGTAAAGTATTTTCAACAATTATTTATAGAATGTGGCTTGAAAACAATGTTTTAATCTCGGAAGAGTTATTTTGAAAAGTGTGCGAATTTACTATTCTCATAATATTCAAATCCTAGTTTAATTCAAGATAAATTATTTTTTAGTCATATCATGAGTCCTAAATCGATAAGGGCAGATCATAATCGCAACTACTTTAAAAGAGCCTGTTCACACGGGGCGTTTTTTTGTGGAGCGTCTGTGGCGCAACTGGTGGCCAACAAACCAGTGGTGGAGCAACAGACGTGCGGCTGCTGCTCTACCGTCGCGCTACAGCTCCTCCACTAATGCGCGTTAGTGGAGCAGCTGTAGCGCCGCAAAAAGTTGCACGTGTGAACAGGGCCTTAAATCTATAAAAAGCAAAAAGATTTAAATAATAAAAATCATTTTTTTTAAATACATATTTTTATTAAATGAGAATTTTAAAATCTAATCCTTTTTAGGAATCTAGAAATTTAGCTTCTCAACTTGAAAATTACATTAAAATTAATAAAGTTTTTTTTAAAAAAAAACCTTTCATTATTAATCAAAAAATTGAGGATAAAGACCACATAGGTCTGAGACCTGTGCGTGGGTAATGAGTTAGATGATGGTGATTGATGAGTTTTAGGTGTGTTCCGAACCACCAGGAAGTGATTTTACAGCAGAGAACAGTGTCTTCTTTTCTGGCCAATCTAATCTAATACAATCAATCTAGTTGCAACTTATACTGTATTTCAATCTACAAAGAGTTTCTTAAAACCTTCTAAAAAGTAGAAAAAGTCTTGAAGATTCCAGAAAATCTTGTAGCAACAGCTTTCTGTGTCGATAAACCCTGTTGTCAGAATAATAATGCAATATTTTTATAAAAACGTATATTTCATTAGCTGAGAAGTTGCAACTGATATTTTAATTATTAAAAATTTCTGAAAAGTGGTAAAAGTCTGGAAAAATGAGAAAAGCCTGTAACAGCAGCCTTTTGGATTATTGGATAGTTGTTGTCGTAAAATAATGCAATATTTATAAAAATGCATAACTATTTTTTCAAATAAGCAGAAACTTATTAAGAAATCAAAAAAGTTTTAAAAATTGAAAAAAAGCTTACCATTCATTTCTTTTTGATTCCTAAATAGGAACCTATTTTATGCGCCAAAATGGATGCTCGTCACCAATTTGACGGAAATTTTGTAGTTTTACGTAACGTACGTCGAAGTTGGGGCGACGTTGGCCTCTCTACAATAGGGAGACGCTTACCGTGACGCGGCTAGCGCGCTACTAAGCTGATCTCCGAGTTGAGCGTGCCTCGAAAAGGGAAAGTCCCCCGTCAAAAGGGGGTTTAGAGGGTGTAGTAAGCCCTTCACCAACCCCCTCGCGAGTTTCCCCCATCAAAAGGGGGTTTGAGGGATGTAATAAGTCCATTCCACCTCCTCACGAGTCTACCCCCACTACCAGGCCTACTATACTTCAACCCTTTCATCGTATTCACTTCTAGTCTTATATCTCTTGTAACGTAGCAATATGCGTGCGTAAAACTAGCGTGAGTAGAACGCTTTTTATTTTTCTTTATCATCATCATCATCATCATCATCCTCGTGCTCTTTATCTTCTTGTTCTTTTTCTTCTTTACCGATTTTGAACTCTTTCTGTTTTTTCTTCTTGTTCCTCTTGTTATTCATTTCTTATTCACTCTTCATTTCATTTTCCTCCTCCTCCTCCTCCTCCTCCTTCTCCTCCTCCTCCTCCTCCTCCTCCTCCACCACCTCCTCCTCCTCCTCCTCCTCCTCCTCCTCCTCCTCCTCCTCCTCCTCCTCCTCCTCCTCCTTCTGTCTTCCCATTCTTCCTCCTCACCTTCTTCAATCCCTCATTCTTCAGCACTAGAGTTTCCTGGAATTTCCGTTTCATAACCATCTACGTAGTTAATATTTACGTTTTATGGTAAATTTAACGATTTGCAGTCAATTTTAATTGAGAATAAATTAAATACTTCTGGGTCATCTTTGTAAAGGTGACCGATTGGATTGGCCAGAAAAAAAGACATTAGATGAACATCATTGGTTTGGGAAGTGATAGCCGTGAGCCGCAGCAGGTATCTGTTCAAGCAGATAGAGATGAGCTGCGTTCTCCTGAGCACTTTTTGTAAGGGTGACCGATTAGACTGACCAGAAAAAATACACTGTTCTCTGCTGTAAAATCACTTCCCGGTGGTTCAGAACCCACCTAAAACTGTAGGTCGAACTCATCAATCAGCATCATCCAATTCATTACCCACGCACAGGTCTCAGACCTATGTGGGCTTCATTCTCCAAAAACAAAAATATTTTCATTCAGGAAACCAAACGTTTTTGAATCGTGGAGATTCATTTTCAATGACCCGTCGAGTTTCGCCGTCTGATACCAGCAAAAGAAGTAACTACAGTATTTCCGATGTAGGATGAATTTATACTGATAGAGATGGTCTTGTATTCAATAATTGGACTACGCCCTCTTTCAATTCAAGAGTTATAACTTGAACAAGAAACTGGAAATTAATAGAACTCATAGTAAACTTGGAATAAATTGAAGAAAATGTAGAAAATTATTGTAAACATATTGTTTTTGGAGAATCAAGGCCACGTGGTCTGTAGATCTGTGCATGGGAAAGTGCTGGAGAATAAGAGATTGAAGAAGGAGAAGAAAAATGAAAAAAGTTTCAGACGAAGAATTGAATTGCTGCTTTTATTTTCCTTGGAGGGAGGAAGAAGTTGAGGCGCAGCTGGCCCCCTCTTGTACTCAACACTCCTTTTCAATATTAAACAACTTGATAAAGATAAAAAACAATTTTTATTGTACCACATTAAAAATAAAGAGAAAAAACAATGTAAAAGATTACAAGGAGTTAAATTTAAAGAGGAAAAACTGCAAAAAACAAAATTAAAAAATAAACTGAATTCAACTTTAAATAAGGAGATGTTAAAACACACACACAATGCAATCACAAATCCGCCATCATGCTCGATCCAGCCCACCACCCCTGATCCACACGTCATAAATAGCCGCACTACTGAACCGGCGCTCACTCGCTAATATCAGTTTGACATTGACAGGGAATATATCTCTTAATTTTACTTATCAGTTTCGAAAATTTTATTGTTCTATGGACAGAAAAAGCCAGCACGTGAGATCAATGGTGCCAACATCACTCATGAAGAGGAACCCCGCTGCAAGTAGCCTCGAGGTAGGCGCACACATATCGTCATCGGACGGACGGCATGCATCGGACGATTAGATTTGATGCATTGTTTTCAATTGGAGTGCGCATACCTATCCGCATCGTACGCATCGTAGATCGGAAATGCCGGCTGGAATTCCGAGAGGGGCATTGAATCCGACGGCTCCGTTCGGATTGAATGACTCACCGGCATTTCCGTTCTGGTGTGCGCAGTAGGACCGTCACGCATTATCCATTTCTACAGGCGATTTGACTAGTACACTAGCGACTGAACACGTGGTATTCTTATTTTCTACACACAATTATGGATTATGCGAAATTGATTATTATTGTTCAAGAATATGAAGAATTGTACAACTTAAAGCATCCTGATTATTCGAACCAGCAACGAAGGGACACCATTCGGGAGGAAATCGGCACAAGAATGAATCCATAACTTATATGGATATACATAACTTATGGATATGCTATCCATAACTTATATACTGTAATATTTGTTTATTAAATTCCTACATAACACCATTCGCACACGACTCGACATACGTCGCAATGAACTGAAAATGCCGATGCTCCGATGACGACAAGTTTGCGCAGCACCTGAAAAAAGTACGATCCGTCCAATGCGTGCCGTCCGTCCGATGACGATCTGTGTGCGCCTACCTTTATTGGGCGATCTAGATTTAAGGAGCCTGAAGAGAAACATGAGTGCATGAAGACTCCTACTCTCATGAAGATGCATCTTCAAGAGTTTAGTCGATTGAAGAAGGAGTTATATTTTTATGTTTTTATCTCGCCGCAGATTAAAAATGAAGGTCACACAGTAATTCTGTGCACGCTGCAACTTCTCAGCAAGCTGAACAGTCATGTCCATGGTCACTAAGTCACAGTAGAAAAAGGAGGATTTCAGCATATAGTCTTAGTTGAAAGTGGTAAGAAGTGTCCAATTTTCTTTAATGAATTAATTAATGCCGCCTATGGCTCGTCTATTGCAAGCCCAAGTTCACATAGTCAGTCCAGTCCAGTCCAGAGTTTGAGAGCGTCAGTTCAAAGATTTTTGACATTAGTTTAGTTGTAAGTTTAGTTGAATGTCGTTAATTTTAATGAATGGTCCGTCAGCATCATTAAAATATAAGTGAACGCAACTTCTCCAGAAAAAAATTAATTAATTAGAACGTTCGGAATTTTGTAGCCGACTTGACTTGGCAACAGAGATTTACGCTTGAAATGCGATCTAGTGTTGAAATTTGCAACTATCAACTGGCTGAGTCGTAAACAGCTGATCAACATCTGAACACTTGCAAAACGAAACATAACCTATTCTGTAGTTGTGATTGTGAAAAATAATGTCGAACATTTTAGTGCTTTAGTGTAATAATTCAATTGTATTTCTCCAAAAATGGAAGTCAAAGAGAAGACAGATCATCTACTAGCATTGAAAGGTAAGTATTGCTGTTCAAAGTATCAACGAATCGTGTTGAATTGAGTCTGGTATGAATTGTTTTGTTGTATTGAATATTGTTATTTTCGAATATCATATTCTTAACTCCTAAAACAAAAGTATTTTGATCTTTTATAACGATATTGGCGTAATTTCTGCTCAAACAAATCTTAATTTCGGATCCACGATTTTGAATAAGTGGGAATGTTATTTCAAAGCTCACAGTCAGGCCCGCCCAGAGAAATTCCGGGCCCCTGGGCAAACTTGAGTACTGGCCCCATTCACCACTTCCAATATGGGCCTATGCAACCCTGTATTTTGTTTGACATTATGAATAAAGTATTGTTACATTGTTATGGAATCAAAATCAAACCAAATTTGTTTATGAAGATAGAAAATTTTATCATTTCCCAACTGACATAACGATAACATTTTTAAATAAATAAGACTGGTTATCTTGATAAGCTCTTCTTATTGGATAACTATGTTCTGATTCTTATACTTGATTAAAGGCAGATTAATTTTGCCTTTCATTCCAAAGATAGGCTATTCATTGGAAGCAGTGGCGGATCCAGGCTTTGCGGGGCCCTGGGCAATTGACTTTGGAGGGGCCACACTTACCGGTTGTCTGGGGATCCTCCCCCATGATTTTTTGAAAAATTAGCCCTAAAAATGCGTTTTTGATGCATTTTTCATCTAGTCACATACATAAGTTCAGTCAAATACCAGACACTAGATAGCTCGTTTTTGATTTTTCAAACAGCCTATGCCTATTTCTCCCGAACGTTCCCACATTTCTGTCATGATTTTGAACGTTTGAACAGTTTATTTGCATCATATTCATTGTATATCTACAATATTTTTTGTTATTCTTTTTTTTTATTGAAAGTGATGCGTCTGACACGACCCACTTTGAGCAGTCCAGTGATAGTGACCACAGACCCCAGTGATCTACCCGCTAACCTGCTCAACAACCATTTGAAGAGCAATGTGGCAGCTGTCTCCGGTCTGGAAACAATTGCTTCGGGACAGTTTCTTCTCTTGCCTCAGAGTTTTGGGTCAGTACAATTAATTTAATAACTTATTACAGTGTCGTTTTCACTATCAATGTCCAGTACCGATCAATCAATATGCTGGCATCTGCCAGCTCTAGATGCAAGATGCTACATAACAGGCAGATGCATAGAATGTTTTATCCCCCATAGTCTAGAAGCAAGATGCTATAGAGCAGGCAGATGCATAGGTGATCAGGTTTGAATAAGTGTTATCGTTAACTGTGCGTTGCTCAAACTCTATTATCTATCAGAACAAACAAACAATGCTGACATAACCTAACATTCGGATTCTTCAGTGTTGTAAATTTCTGAAGAAATTAGTTGTGGGTGACAGTCCGTCCCATCTTTGCTTGATTGTATTATTTTCATTAATAAATAGGTAAACAAACTTAATAGAGATTGAAATAATTATTCATCTTTTAGTTGTACCTTTTGTTAAGTTACATGAATAGTACAAGAAGCCGAGAAGATTATCACTTGGTGAGTCACAATAGTAGCTTATTCAAACAAAAACCTAGTTATATTGGTAGGAAAATCTACAACAAGCTACCGCAGTTTTTAAAGAGTCTTGGAAAATATATCGAAATATTTAAAAAACAATTGAAAAAATATTTAGTTGATAAAGTTTTGTATAGTGTACAAGAGCTCCTTTTATATCAAAATTAAGCCTCACCTCAACCAATTGATATAGTAATTATGGCAACTAGTGTATAAGATTGTATAATTGTTAATCTGACTTGTCTTATACTCCTTAACTGGAGTCTCCAAGACGTAATCTACAAAAAAAAAAACATTTATCATAGCGATTCATCTTCAGCGTCAATATAGGTCTACACTAAACTTGTCTTATTATTTAGTACCGAATAGAATCTTCAGGTTCATTGTTTCTTGCGTATTGCGTACCACCCAAAAATACTCTTAATATATTAAATAAATGGTTATCTGTAAGCTTTAAATTTGATCAAAATTTATAATGAATTCCAATTGATCATTTTTTTAAATAATAATGAGATTTGATTCGATATTCTGGTTGGGTGTCTATTAGAATAACAAGATTGTCTTCTTTTTCAGCTGTGTGTTCAAATTTACGGTAATTCTAGAATTACCAGATTGTCTTCTATTAAATTTAACTGAATTTTTTTTTAATATAATGTTTTTCTCTAAATTTTCAGAAATATTTATTTGGGAGAAACATTTTCCAGTTATATTTGTGTACACAATGCCAGTGGCCAAGCAGCCAAGGATGTCACGTTAAAGGTAGGCTAATTGAAAACATTACATTCCAATTATTAATAATTTTTTTTTAAATTTCCAGCTTTTGTTCTCTTAATTCGCTCTTTTTCGTTCCCAGACTTTAAAATGAGATTATAAGATCTCACAGTTTGAATGTTGAAGTCCATTCCGTTTATTGTATGAACAAAATTATCAAATTAAAAATCGCCGAGTGCCGTAGCAGGTATCTGTTCAATCAGAGATAAGCTACGAAGCTCCTGGGTGCTCAAAACCACTGCTGTAAAATCACTTCCCGGTAGTTCGGAACCCATCTAAAACTGTAGGTCCAATCCATCAATCACCATCATCCACGCACAGGTCTCAGACGTATATGGGCTTCATCCACCGAAAAACTCAAGACTCGTTTATTGCCGAGTACAAAAATAATTCACAATGATTTGTATGTAGCTCAGTGGATAATCGTCCCGAGTGACGATTATCAGTGGCTTCGCAGTGGATAATTGTCCTGAGGACGATTCACTTAAAATTTCACCTTGAAGCACAATAATTCACGAGTCTTTTTCTGAAAAAGAATATGAATTTTTATTTTACTTTAAACAACACCATCACAGTCAAAAAATAATTAATTTAATTTTGAAATTTCTGAGCCAAAAATCTACACTAGTTACCATAGTTATATAATAAATAGTTTATTTTAATTACAGGCTGATCTACAAACGAATTCCCTGCGCATTCCATTGTGTGGCAATCAAGCAGATCTCACAGCTCGAGATCTTGATCCTGGACAAACGTTGGATGAAGTCATTCACCATGAAGTCAAGGAGATTGGAACACACATGTAAGAAAAGATTTAATTCAATTTTAATTACAACATTAAAAGGAATAAGCAATAAGCTTCAGACTGGATAGTCTGTCGTTACTTTCCATATTGTATATAGATGAATGAATAAACGAGTAAGAAAAAAGTTAACACTAGGATACCTCAGTACTTTATAATACTTTAAACAAGACAAAATATAAATGGAATTGATGCTTGTTCTCAGTTATACAATTGTCTGCATCTGCATTTATAACAAATAAATCTAAAAATAAAAATCCGTAATGAATTGGATGATGGTGATTGAAGAGTTGGTCCTACAGTTTAGGTGAACTCCGAACCACCGAGAAGTGATTTTACAACAGAGAACAGTGTCTTTTTTGCTAGCTAATCCAATCGGTCACCCTTACAAGTAGGATCCCGGAGTTCGTATCTTATCTTTATCTGATTTAACAGATACCTGCTTCGGATCGCGGTCAACACTTCATAATATATTAGTTCAGAAAACGACTTTTTGTTTGAGAAATGAATTTTAATTTCTCTTATACTGGACTATCTATTTAAAAAAAATGGAAATAAATAAACTTTTTTAATGATTCAAGGATTTGCATTCAAATTGGGTCATATTCATTTTTATAAAGCTTTTAGGGTTAATATTGTCTATCACGAATATTTATATACGCGGTCAGCATTGTGTGTATTGTTATACACGTTAATATTATACGAATTATCAATCTATCAGAATGTTGTCTACCGCTGTGACAATAAATTAACAGAATTCCTGAAACTAACTTGTGACAATAAATTATTCCATCCATATCTCACAAAATAATTTAAGGAAAAACAATATCTCTTGGCAACAGATGATATCAAAATAGTTGAATATTTTTGTCAACAATACAAAACAATTTGAAAAAATATAGTTGAAAATTGTATGCACACGTTTAGTGAAGAGAAAGTGTGGGAATGTTTACCTGGCAACGCAATAGAATTAATATTCTTCATCTGCAAAAGACTTGTGATTGTGAATAATTATTGTGCTTCAAGGTGAGATTTCAAGTGAAACAGCGACCTAACCTAAGATTTTGATACTACTTTAAAAGTTTGTGAAAAGCAGTTTTGGGCAATAGCCTGTTGTATTCATATATGTTAGTTAAATGAATGAATAAATAAATAGTGTATAGAAGAATGGTCCTTAAAGGTACGCTGGCATGATTATCTTAACACAACAATACAAAATTTAAGTCTCTTCATTCTGATTTTTGCGCTTGAAAAGTGCACATAATCAGATGAAAATAGATTTTATTTTCAATGTTAACTTACATTGAGACTTGCTAGTACAAGAGAAACCGTTTTGTTCCACAATAATGTATTATTTCAATACATTAGGCTTGAAACTGTTTTGAAGTGCGTAATCACTTTGCAACCATCTTTTATAAAATCTTTCTTTTATAAAATTCTACAGTTTGGCATTATCTTTTATTAAAGTTGAGGTACCAAGCAATTTTTAGAATAAAAATAATTTTGTATTAGAAGGGTGCAGGGGAAAAACGATCATAGTCACAAAATCACTTTTTTGAGAAAATCGAAAAATAAAGTTTATGAATCAATAATTCCTTGTCAATATTTTTTTTCAGTACTTGGAATACACCCAAATAACTTAGATCAATGAAAAGTGTAAATTTTTGAGAAATTATTGAAATTGCCTGATTCAATGAACGAAAAAAATCATTTTTATTGTTAAACTACACTAACCTGTATGAAAAAACGATATTAATAAGTTTAATAATATTTAAAAAAAATAAAGATGAATTAATGATTACTTATAAGATGATTTAAAAAACAAAAATTGAATAACGAATGTTGAGAAACTGATAGATAACCTCAAATTATACATGTGAAATGTGTGTGATACTGAACAATATCAAATCAGCTGTGGGAATGTGAAATGGATCCTGATCGTTCTTCCACATGTTGAAGTGGACTCTGATCATACTTCCAGATGTTGGAGTGGACTGTGATCGTTTTTCCCCAGCTCTTGTTATTTTCTTCGATTTGTTGTGGGGACTATGATCATTATTTCCTAGTTTTTGATGTGCTATCTTGTAGAGCTCAAAACAAGCTTAATCAGGAATTTTTTTTTCAGAATTCAGTTTTTTTGGACTTTGATCGTTTTTCCCCTGTGCCCTTAAATTTAATTTTTAAAAAATAATTATTTAATTTTTGAAAAATAATTATATGTAGTTTTATTAATTCCATTATTATAATGATTCATGTGTTCGTCATTCATTGCTTTCATTTGAAAATAATTTTCATCAATTTTTGATTGTTTTTTTTTCAAGATTGGTGTGCGAAGTCACGTACTCGCCGCTGACTTTGACAAGCAATCGGACTTCGTTTCGAAAGTTTTTCAAGTTCCAAGTCCTCAAGCCCCTTGACGTCAAGACCAAGCTGTATACTGCAGAGGTATGTTAAAGCTTTATTTATTTTTTATCAAATTTAATTGAAATCTTTTTATTTTCAGTGTTGATGCATGCATTTTTATGGAATGGTTTGATTTTATTAATGGTTATGGTCTTAGTGCTCCATAGAATAGAAATGGTTCATTTTATTGATGGGTATGGTTTAGATTTGATTGATTTTAAGGACTTCATAAAATGAAATAGTTATGAGGGGGAATGTATTATGGTAGCATTATATATATGGTGTATAATATATTTATTTACAATAAACTTGGAAGCATATGGGATTTCCCCCATTGTTCACTACCTGAACACAATTTCAATAATAAGAATGATAGTAATAATAATAATAATAAAAAGCGTATGGATTTTATTGGTGGTGAGGCCCTTATGGATAGTTCCATCTTGTACTTTGAGCCATGTTTTGAAGAACATGGTAGACCACTATTCTAGGTGGGTTCCGAACCATAGAGTAGTCAGGGACAGGCCTCGGCCTATTTGCAAGCTTCAATAAATATCTTTCTAGCCTTTTTTCAATATCTGAACCAATGGAAGGTCCCTGTTTAGTATTTTTACTTAATCTTATAATATGGTAGTATTATGTATAATTTATTTATTTACAATAAACTTGGAAGCATACCAAATTTCCCCTACTTTTTACTACCTTAACAAAATTTCAATAATTAGAATGATAGTAATAATAATAATAATAAGCGTATGGATTTTATTGGTGGGGGGCCCTTATGGGTAGTTCAATCTCGCCATTTGAACCATGCTATAAAAAACATGGTGAACCGACCACTCAAGGTGGATTCCGAACTACAGAGTAGTGAGGGACAGGCCTCGGCCTATCCACAAGCTTCAATAAATATCATCCAAGCCTTTTTGCAATATCTTTTTTTAACCAATGAATAATTGAGAGACCCTGTTTATTATTACTCACTCAAGTTGAACAAAATATGTTGTGTTAGTAAACAAATTTATGACAATAATTGTGATCTATATAACATGAATAATTGAATAATCAGTCAGTGTGGAAGCCTAGGCTTATCCACACGCTTCATCAGATATCATTCAAGTCTTTTTTTTTTCAATAAATAATGAAAGGACCCTGTTCATTATTTTTACTTAATCTATTTGTTCAATATATGTTGTGTTAGTTGAAAAGCTAATGATTGTAGTAAATTATTCAAATAATTGAATAACCATCCTTTATGTAGTCCTAGGCCCATTCACAAGCTCCATAATTTTATCCTATTTTTAAGATCTAATGGAAAATGGAAAGACTGTATATCATTCTTACTCACTCAATTTGATCAAAATCTGTTGTATTAGTGAAATAATTTATGTTTAGTACTTTTTGGGATCGAAAGTTTCAATCAAAATTTTATAGTTTGAATTCTTTTAGTGTTTTTTGAGTGAACTTTTAAAATCAGTAGTCTTTAAGTGAAAAGAAACAAGTCGACATTTTTTCGAATGTTTTTTTAGTGAATCTAAATTTTAGTGTTGACTATCCTAAAAGTTTTGGATGAAATAGCTTAACAAAAATTTTGGAGTAGTTTTGGTCTGGGTCTGTTGCATCTTTGCATTTATTGTTAATTTTTTTATATAAATAATTGTGTTCTAAATTCAAATATTTAGTTTGCCTTCATGCAGGCCTAGACCCATTCACAAACTTAATTTCCTACCATTCTTGCATTTTTATAATAACTAAACCAATGAATAATTGGAAGATCCCGTTTATTTTTTCTACTGACTCTGATCTGATGCATCTCCTCCTCCTGCCCTTCCTCCTTTCTTCGTCCTCATCCTCCTCTTCCTCCTCCACCATCACCTTCTTTTCCTTCTCCTACGCTTAATCTTACTCTTCCTCCTCCTACTCCTCTTTCTTCTTTTCATCCTCCTTTTCTTCGTCCTCATCTTTTTCCTCCTCCTTCTCCTTTCCCTCCCCCTCTTCCTTTTCCACTCCCACCTTTTCCTCCTCTTACTAATCCTCCCCCTATATCGTATTCCTCTTCTCCATAGTTTTCTTCCTATCCTCCATTTAATTCTTCTTTCTCCTTTCCCTACTACTTCTTCTTTTTCCTCCTCTTTCTTCCTTTTCTCCTTCTTCTTCCCCCTCTTCCTTCTTCTTCCTCCTTTTCCTTCCTCCTTTATCTTCCTCCTTGTCCTTTCTCTTTTTCATTTTATTTTTTCTCTTCTTCGTTACTGTTTCTGTATATTCTGTATTTGTTGCCAATGTATTTTGTTTATTTTTGTGAGTTTTTGTAACTATATCTTGGCAATAATTAAATTGATTGATTGATTCTGATTCTTCCTTTATCTTCTTCTCCTTCTTCTTTCACTGGATTTCCCTTTTTCTTTTCACTTTTTCTTATTTTTGTCCTGTCTTTTCCTTCTTCTTTCCTCCTCCATTCATGTTTTCTCTGTCTCTCTCTTCATTCCCTATCTTGTCCATCTTGTTTTGTCTTTTTTGCTTTTTATTCTTTTTTCCTTTCTTCCTCTCTCTGTTCCTTCTTTTCTACCTAACTTTTTCTTATTCTTTATCTTATTCTTCTTCCTTCTGTTTTCTTCTCCTTTCTTTTTTTTCTTTAGTTTTATTTCCCTTCTCCTCCTTCTTCACCTCCTCCTTTTTCTGCTTCTCTTCCACCTATTCTTCGTCTTTTACTTTATTTTTCCTTCTCCTTTTCCACCTCCTCCTTCTTCTGCTTCTCTTCCACCTATTTCTTATTTTTCTTCTTCTTCCCTTCTCCTTCTTCTTTTCCACCTAATTCTTCTTTTTTTGCTTCTCCTTTTTTACGTCCTTCTTCTGCTTCTCTTCCACCTATTTCTTGGTCTTTCTCCTTTTTTTCCTTCTCCTTTTTCACCTCCTCCTTCTTCTGCTTCTCTTCCGCCTGTTTCTTCGTCTTTTTCTTTTTTTCTCTTCTCATTTTTTACCTCCTTCTTTTTCTTTTCCACCTATTTCTTCTTTTTCTTTTCCACCTATTTCTTCTTTTTCTTTTTCCTCTGTCTTTTCTTCTTCTTTTTCGCTTCTCCTTTTCTACCTCCTTCTTCTTCTGCTTCTCTTCCACCTATTTCTTATTTTTCTTATTTTTTCCCTTCTTCTTCCTTTTCACCTCCTCCTTCTTCTGCTTCTCTTCCACCTTTTTCTTCTTTTTTTCTCCTTCTCCTATTTTACCTCCTCCTTCTTCTGCTTTTTTTCCACCTATTTCGTATTTTCCCCTTCTCCTTCCTTTTCACCTCCTCCTTCTTCTGCTTCTATTCCGCCTATTGATTCTTTCTTTTCTTTCTCTGTCTTTTCCTTCTTCTCCCTTCTTCTTATTGCTGTCTGTTTCTTTGTTGGAAATCACACCTCCATTACTGCTCGCCAATGATTTATCTGCATGTTCTGCCATCTCTGCTCTCACCACTCAAACGCATGCTTCGACTTCAAAAGGAACGTATTGTAAGTCAATTATTACCGTACCATCGATCTCAGTTAGTGATGTAGTTTGTGTGTGTGTGTCTTTTAGTGTGTTACTGTTATTTATTCAACGTTACTTATATATTTCTGTTATCTGTTATTTTTATAAATAATATAACTTATTTAATCTATGTGTATTCTTTTGAAATATGAGGGAACATCTTGTTTCAATGTAGTTTGTGTGTGTCTTTCAGTGTGTTACTGTTATTTATTCAACGTTACTTATCTATTTCTGTTATCTGTTATTGTTATAATAATAGAAGTTATTCACTCTATGTGTATTCTTTTGAAATATGAAGGAACATCTTGTTTTTAATGAAGCTGAGAACATTGAATCAAAGAACAACCATCAAGAATCATAGAGCAACTTGACGGATGTGTATATGGTTCTTTTTTTCGGAGGATGAAGCCATAGATTAGGGAGTCAGTAAGTTGGTTCGTCTGTGATGAAGCCCACATAGGTCTGATACCTGTGCGTGGGTAATGAGTTGGATAATTGTGATTGATGAGTTGGACCTACAGTTTTGGGTGAGTTCCGAACCACAGGGAAGTGATTTTACAGCAGAGAACAGTGTATTTTTTGCTGGCCAATCCAATTGGTCACCCTTACAAAGAGCGCCCAGGAGAAAGTAGCTTCTATGCTGTCTAACCCACTTTTGCAGAAGCGCACGACTTTAATGATGGTTCATTATTCGTTCCACTTTTATACCAAGCTGCTATGTGGAAGCATATGATTATACCTATATACATTCTAGCATTCTTATGATCTATATGTCTTGAATGGTGGAACATAATATACCAACGTGTAAAATGTGTAAAGATAATTCCTTTATTCATGCACATGCGCCATCTTGTTATAACTCAACTTTTCATAGCCAAAAGGAAGCCTCATATTAATGGTAATTAATACATGTGTTTTATTAATAAAAACTCAATTTTAATATTTAAACTTTAAAATAATATGTTTTACTCACGTTATTCAATTTATAACGAATTATTTAACTAATCTACGTACTATATTGCAAGCTCAGCTGATCTCAGAATTTGGCATTTCCAGTTAGCTTTTAATAAAATTGGTAGAACTGGTGTTGATATTGTGAAATCTTTACATAATTGAAACAAAACAGAAGTTGTCAAAGTTCACTAAACTAACAATTTGAGTCGCAGGACCATGGTTTCGTGTTTCACTAACATGTAGATGAAGATGTGTATAACCGAAGATGAGTTAGTAAACCATGAAACCATGGTCCTATGACTCAAATTGTTAGTTTAGTGAAATTTGACTAATTCTGTTTTGTTTTAATTCTGTTGGTTTTGTTGGCTGCATTGTAATCTAGCTATCATTGCCCGAATAACAGCACACTTTTATTCTTGATGATGTGGTGGTATTAAAGTAGAATGGTATGATAGTAGCTGGTATAAAAGTAGTAAGGATAATGAGCTATCATAAAAGTAGTGCGTGCGTTTTTGCAACCAGGGTAAGTTTTTGAAGAGTTATACCGTCTAAGAGTATAATTCAAGATTTGAAGATTCAAAAGAAAACTGTTAGGTATATGGAAAGAGTAAATAGGTTAGATTTATGTAGGCCGTTGTTCAAGAGACTTGGTCTCTTAACTGTACCCTACTTATATGTGTATGAAGCTACTTTATATGTAAAAAAAGAGTGACAACCAAAATCTTGACGTACACGATTATAATACGAGAAGCCGAGGAGATTATCACTTGGTGGGTCACAATAGTAGCTTATTTAAACAAAACCTTAGTTATATTGGTAGGAAGCTCTACAACAAGCTACCTCAGTTTTTAAAAAGTCTTCAAATTATATAAATATTTAAAAAAACAAATGAAAAATGTTTAGTTGAAGCTTTTTATAGTGTACAAGAGTTCCTTTCACATCAAAATTAAGCCTCACCTCAACTAATTGATATAGTCATTATGTTAACTAGTGTATAAGATTGTATAATTGTTGATCTGACTTGTCTTACACTCCTTAGGCCGTGGTCAGACTGCATGCGTACTCCGACGAGTAAATGGACGTGCGTGCTCGCATCTGGACGTCAGATTAAAACAAACGTTGACAAACCGGTTTGATTGGTCACAGTAGAGAAGAGTTGGTCGTACGAGGTCTTGCGCACACGCACGAGTCAATTCTGGAAGCAAGTTTGTTTGATTTTCTTTGCGTGGTCGTCAGTGTGAAAATGAAAGTTGAGGAGTTGATTACGCTTGTGTTCGACCAAAATCCATTGTGGGACCAATCCACAAAGGATTATCATAATAGAGATCTCAATGTGACCGCTAATCTTTTCACAGGCTTGATACAAGTCCAAAAATTGCTTTGTTTTTCAATTTTTGTGCTGATTCTATTTAAAATATAATAAAACGTTTCTAGTGACATCCGAAAATAATCGAAAAATTTTCTATCAGTTTTTCGTAGATCAAGAAAAAGTAGCTTGAGTTCTCCTTGCGTCTCTCTTGTTAAATTAATATCATTCACCCAGCATTCTTTTTCTTCATTAACAAACAAAATGCGCAATAACAGATTGTATAACAACTGGTCAATGCCATTGAAGTATAAACTCGCAGGAGTAGGAAGTTTGCAATGTGACCACTCTTACCCTGACGACCTACTCGTACCTGCTCGCAAAACGATCTACTCGTCAGTCGCATGCAGTCTGACCACTGCCTTAACCGGAGTCTTCAAGATGTAATCTACAAAAAATATGCAGTTGGCTTCGAAATTGGAAAAATAGAGTTGGTATTATTCCTGGTAGAGAAAAAATACTGGTTGTATTTTGAAATTTCTCCTTCTATTTTACGTTTTTGAACTGTAATATGATTTTTACACACTTTTAATAATTTATTTGTTTTGTTTCGCAGTCTGACGAAGTCTATCTCGAGGCACAAGTACAGAACATCACTCTGGGACCAATCAGTCTTGAAAAGGTTGCTCTTGAGTCATCACATCTGTTCACAGGTAACCTTTTTACAAATTCATCCGCTCTAGAAAATATTTTAATTTAAATTTTTAAATTAGAACAAAATAAAATTATTCGTGATTCGCAAACGGTGGTGTTGGGGAGTTTGACAAAACTATCAAGTGATTATAAAACTTTGTGTGATGGAAAGTTGCAGGGCTGTATTTACGAACTTTATTATATGTCTCCTGACTCAGAGTCTACGCATTTCAAGATTCCCTTGAGTCAAGAGTCCCTTGAGTCAAGTATCCATTGAGTCAAGGTTCCCTTGAGTCAAGAGACACTGAAGGAACCTTCATAAATACTTTGTAAAGTCGTGCAAGTATGAAAGTACTCTACATTGCTCTACGAGAGTGCTCTACACATAAATTTTTCATTCTAGAGGAAAGCAATCTCAACCTATCTTAGGGTCCATGAACAGTGGAGCATTCATTGTTCTTTAGTCTATACTAATCACCATCACAAAATCTTCTCCTACTCATCTCTCGTGCTTTTTCTTCATCTTCATTTTTTCCTTTTCCTCTCCAATTCTTCTCCCTATTTTTCTTCGCCTCCTTTTTTCTCTTACTTTTTCTTTTATTCTTTTTCTTCTTCCTCATATCTTGCCTCTCTAGGACAAAATTCAGGATTAATAACAATTAATATTCAATTTTTTAAATCTTTTCATCAATATAGTGACTTTATAGCCCTTTCTATCTCATACGGCCGGTTGCACGAAAGCCAATTGAATTTAATCACTGTAGAATGACGTCATTCTATGGAGATTAAATTTAATGGAGAGAATTTAGTTGCACAAATGACAATTACAAGTGATAACGCTGACTAGGCTAACTGGCGTAAAATATATAACCGCCCGATCACCGAGGATTAAATCTCACTATAGAATAGAACTTATTCAGGTGCGACCTGATAACTCTGACACCAGACCTGAGCCAGCCAGGTCACACGATATTATTATTATTTAAATCTCACTAATGCCCATTAAGTTGCATTTTATAGGTTATGTTTATTGTACCAGAACATGGAACTGAAAATTAGTTCGTAGGTGTTGAAAACCTTTCAAAATGAATAAAATCTATTAAGAATATTAAGATATAATATTAATAATATTGAGATAGTTGAATAATAATTCAAATAATTCACAATGAAATGATTCTAATTCATCTTTTTCTCAACTTCAGAATCAGCTGTTGATCAAATTTTAGTGTTCCACAATTGAACCCATTCGGTTAACGAAAAATAACTAATGGATCTTGGTGCAACAGAAATAAATCCGTTACTTTTACGACAGTAAGTCAATTGACATTGAACTCCTTATTTAATTGGCTTTCGTGCAACCGGCCGTTACTATACTACTTACTGTCCCTTGTTATTACTCTTACTGTTATATGCTATCACTTTTTTATTCACCATAAAGTATTTTCAACAATTATTCACGTTAAGTACTGATAGCTAATCCATTGCTTCTCTCTGTCCTCCATAGTGAACGCACTAAACATAAAGTTGGCAGAAATGTTTGTTGATAGTGGTTCTTCGGCAACAATAATTTATTTTTTATTATATTTTTATCTGTCATGTTTTCTATGACGAAATGCTTAATGAACAATCTAATATCACAACTGATACTGTATTTCAATTTAAAATATTGGCTTTACTCATTTACATTGGAGACGTTCGAAGGATGCATTTCACTTCTGAAAAGACGTTCATGTCTGACAAAGACGTACATGTCGAGGCTGATGACGCTTCTTTTCAGAAGTGAAATTCATCCCTCTAACATCGCCAATATAAGTGAGTAAAGCCAATATTTAAAATTGAAATACAGTGTCAGTTGTGATATTAGATATTTTTATCCATATCTCAAGTTCATCCCATGTTATTTTACTTTATTACATTGTCGTCCATCTTTTAATTTCTTCTCTATATGTCCTTCCATAGTGAATGCACTGAACACAAAGACGCCAGACCCGTCTGTTGACAATGGGTCGTCGGTGTTTGGTGATGTAAATGTGGTGCCTGCGGGTGCGTGCCGTCAGTTCCTCTACTGCCTCTGCCCACAGCCTCAACTGATCGGCGACCAGCGGCTGCTCAGTGGCGCCACCAACATCGGAAAACTGGACATTGTCTGGCGATCCAATCTCGGTGAACGCGGCCGCTTGCAGACCAGTCAGCTGCAGAGGATTGTGAGTGATTGATTAATAATTTCTATAACAAGTTTATGATACACTACATATTTCAACAAAAATCACACAAAAAAGCATACATCACCAAAAAATTCTTTCAAAAATCTAATAGAATCCTGAATAGAATGAAAAACAAAAATCCAAAACAGATTTTTCACACTCACATATTTCAACAAAAACCACACAAAATTTGCAGTCACTTGGAAAAGCATCCAAACTGACTTAGAAATTCTTCACACTTCTCAAAAATATCACAAACTAAATACTCTGGAATAGTATGAAATATTCGAACACCGCAAACAAAACGAACCAACATTCAACGACACAATTCAAAACAATGCAATTTTCAATTACATAATGGCTCTTATTACAACCTCAACAAAATATGCCCCTGTTGACAGGCTGATGAAGCTTATCTTTAGAAGTGAAATGCATGCCTTCAGTATAAGTGGGTAGAAATCATAATTTAAATAGAAATACAGTGTCAGTTTTGATATTAAATTGTTCAACATGATTATGTTTGTGTTTGTTTTGACTGGAAGAAAACAATGGAATGAAAATAATAAAGAATCAAAAATAATGAAAAATAAGACGAAATTGGCACAACCACATTTATTAAAACTTCGAGAAACTAGTTTCGGTTGTTGCACCATTATCAATCTCAATCAAACACATGGAGTTTGATTGAGATTGATAATGGTGTAACAACCGAAACTAGTTTCTCTAAGTTTTAATAAATGTGGTTGTGACAATTTCGTCTTATTTTTCATTATGGTTACCTTCCACAATATCACCGTCGCCATTACTAAGAAAATCAAAAATAAGACTTGAAGTTGTCACAACCACGTTTATTGAAAACCGCGAGATACTAGTTTCGGTTGTTACACCATTATCAATCTCAAACAAACTAAAACTAAAGTACAGAGTAGCTTAATTTATACTGAACACAAAATGATACTATTGGCTGAGGGAGAAAGTACCTCTGGTAGGCTGACTTTCATTGAAGGTCTTTGATAGGCTGAAGATCATAACAAGTCACGCCCACTGGTGGAAGGAGCATCAAGAAATTTTTCATCTCTTCAATTCTTATTAATTATTAAATCTACCTTAATTATGAGTGAAATACGTACTATTTTTCTTATCAATTAATTTATCTTGTATTCGCATTGAGTCCGCGTATAATTGATATTTTATTCACATTGCTAGGTGCCAGACTACAAAGACATTCGGCTATCAATTCAGGAATTGCCAAATCTTGTAACTATTGAGAAGCAGTTCGAGTTCAGATGCAAAGTTGTCAATACATCGTGAGTATTTTTCTTCATTATCTGAAATTGCGTTAGTTTGATGTAATAATAATAATATCTTGACCTGGCTAACTCAGGTCTGGTGTCAGAGTAATCAGGTCACACCTGAATAAATTCAGGGCCTCTGACGCGACTTGAGGACTGTTTCTAAGCAGCCGGGACCGACCGCTTAACGTGTCCTTCAAAACATGGGAGTGGCCCGAGGTAGAATCTTAGGTCAGAACTGGGATCGAACCCGGTACCTTTCGGTTAGCAAACCAGCACTTAACCCACTCGGATGCGACCACTCATGTTCCAGCTTGGATCAATTGATTACTTATTTATCGATTTGATATAAAAATAATACAGTCTTCATGTATAATGAATAATGCAAAGAAGAAAACAATGGTGTAATACTTGAAAAAAGGTCGCCACGTATTCAAACAGTTATTATATCTATTTTAAAATTGGTTTGCATCATCCTACCTAAAATTCATGGTTTCTGTTCCTCAAATTCATGATAAACAATGGTTGAGTTCATGGGAGCCTTCTCATTTACCGGTAAATGAACCCTGTGGTGTCTGATTGGTCTATTCATGGATTTGAATACATCAATTAGACGCCACCGGTAACGTTTACCGGTTACCGGTAAAGCTCTAAGGACTTCAACCATGGTTTCAGGTTTCAATTTGAACTACCAGTTAACATGATGGTGCCTCAACACGATTTTCCATTGAGGTTACCTAACCACTTTTTCCCATTTTGTATTGTATCTATATGTTGTATTATTGCATTTTGGAAATTGTGTGTAAATAAATTCATGATAAACAATGGTTGAGTTCATGGGAGCCTTCTCATTTACCGGTAAATGAACCCTGTGGTGTCTGATTGGTCTATTCAAATTGGTCTATTCATGGATTTGAATAGATCAAATAGACGCCACCGGTAACGTTTACCGGTTACCGGTAAAGCTCTCAGGACCTCAACAATGTTTCTAGGTTTCAATTTAAACTACCAGTCAACATGATGGTGCCTCAACACGATTTTCCATTGAGGTTACCTAACCACTTTTCCCATTTTGTATTGTATCTATATGTTGTATTATTGTATTTTGGAAATTGTGTGTAAATAAATGAAAAAATTCCAAAATACAAGAATGGGGAATTCCCATTTCCCTGTCCATCAGTATAGGTTGTTTAATAACACAGAAAGCTTCTTTAGCTTGTCTGATCCATTAATCCTATTAATGATTAATTAAATCCTACTCATATCTATTCAATTGAATAGCCGTGAGCCGTAGCAGGTATCTGTTCAATCAGATAGATACGCTGCGTTCTCGTAGGTCCTGTTTGTAACGGTGACCGATTAGATTGGCCAGCAAAAAAGAAACTGTTCTCTGCTGAAAATCACTTCCCGGTGGTTCGGAACCCACCTAAAACTGTAGGACCAACTCATAAATCACCATCATCCAACTCATTACCCACGCACAGGTCTCAGACCTATGTGGGCTTCATCCTCAAAAAAAAAAAACAAAAAAAAAATTCAATTCAAATCTCTTTATTCAAGTAATATACATTGTACATTGAATAGTGTCACACTAATACAGTGAACAATCACTATTAAGTAATAATTATTGACCCTATGACCCTTATTATATAGAGCCACTATAGTCGCGGTCGCCCCAATAATTTTAGACTAAATACCTCCAGCAGGCTGATTTTTATTAGAAAAATAGGTTTAAAATAGTGTATACATTCGTGAACTTTGAAATTGTTGAGCTCGGTCTCATGGTCAGCTGATGTAACATAGTCTTAAATTGTGGCACGCGACCGAGAATTCATTGGCTATGTGTAATAAGGCTCTAAGCTTGGATCAATTAATTTCTTATATAGATTTGAATAATTTTCAATGTGCTCTCTTATTTAAATTTCGTGGTTAAGTGGTAGAGTGGACATTACTGTCCAAACTTCGCCACGTCAACAAATAAATAAGTCATTCTATTCTATTTATTTATTATGGTTGATACAGTCTATTTTTCATAGATATAAGCACAATTTAGAGATGCCCACAAACAAGCATTGCTTGAAGAGGGATAAACCAAAGTCAAATTAAAAAATCAAGGGAATTGATAAAAAATCAGGAAGTGATAGCCAATTGCCGTAGTAGTTATCTGTTCAATCAGAGATAAGCAACGAAACTCCTGGGCGCTCTTTGTAATGGTGACCGATTGGATTGGCCAGCAAAAAAGACTCTGTTCTCTGCTGTAGAATCACTTACCGGTGGTTCGGTACCCACCTAAAACTGTAGGTCCAACTCATCAATCACCATCCACGATCAATCACCATTCACCATCTCATCATTCATTACCCACGCACAGGTCTCAGACCTATGTGGGTTTCATCTTCCGAAAAAAATATGGAGTCGGTAGATTGGTCAGTGGTGTCTTGTGTTGGTGGATGCAGGATGAAACAGGAGCTTCCATTCTGCTTGGCATTCCATCCCAAAAAGGTAAGACCTCAGTTAATTTAATAGATGAACGAAAGAAGAGGCTGACCCGTAACCAATCAACATATCTTGCTCTAACATTGAAAATATTCAGATTTGCCAAGCGAGTTGCCAACCGCATTATTTCTCATGAATTACCAGTTTGTATAAAACTCAGTCCAGTAAATATTTATATTCAGATGCGAATTAAAGGTAGAGTTATCAAATTATCATGTTCAAATATAGATACAATTCTATTCTGAGTGAGTAAATTTTCGTTTCAATCAACCTGAGCTACACAGAATGTTACAGTGTGCAGCTCAATTATAAATTTAAATTTTTGTGAATAATTTTTAATAGAAATAAATGTAATTTGTATTATTAACGGTTTGTTTTAAAGAAGTAGATGATTAATTTGTTTTTAATGCATCAATTTCAGTGACCGTTTGATGGATCTGGTGCTAGGTCTGGAGCCATGCAATGGTCTAGCTTGGTGTTCAGTGTCTGGCAAACAAATGGGAAAACTTGAGCCAGGTCACTCTCTGCAGCTGTCTCTCTCTGTTGTACCGCTTAATACCGGACTGCAGGTTAGTGTCTCTCACTCTAACGGCCGGTTGCACGAAAGCCAATTAAATAAGGATTTTAATGTTACTTAACTAACTACTGTTGTTAAGTGTAAAGGGTTTATTTCTGTTGCACAAAGATTCATTAGTTATTTTTCGTTAACCGAATGGGCACAATCTGGCAACACTGTAATTTGATCAACAGCTGATTCTGAAGTTGAGTAAAAAAATGAATTAGAATCATTTTTTTTTCAAATTTTATTTTTATTTATAGAATACAAAACATACATATACAAGTCATTCAAAAAATGAAAAATATTAAAATACGATAACAGAAATCCAATAATATACAAAAATAAAATCCATAAACTAATTTAAAATAATAGTACTGTACTAATATAATACGTGGAGATGGAAACCCCTTCCAACTATGGTCAGGCATACGTTGTCTGAACAGGCTCTGCGAATTTTGAAGCATAGAATTTTAATTCGAACGGATAAGTAGTATTTTTGTTTATTATTATTAGTATTTATAATATCTTAATAATTTACATCATTAACTTGTCTAATATAAGTTAAAGTATTTAAATAAAAAGTCAAATTCTATTTTCGAGGTTAGGTGTACCGATATTGATAAATTTTCTTGTAATTAAATAGTCTCAAGTTGACAATTGTAATAAATTAAGTAATATTTCATTAAACATTTAACTAAAATCAATTGAAAACAATTTTTAGCTAGGAAAATGAGTCCAAACAAGGCATCTAAATCTAATTGTTCAACTAAAACTCAAGTAGCTACGCGATCTCAGCAATTATTAACGAAAAAATCTCCAACAGCTCTTAAAGCTACTGTAGATGTAGAAGAAAAGGTTGCTAAACTATTGAGTGATCACACCAAATTGAAAACAAAATTAGAAACATCACTAAAAAATTCTGAGGAAGAACGAATAGGGTTAGTGGATCACATAAAATCTCTGGAAGTTATTATAAAATTGCAGCAGGAAGACCATAAAACTGAAATACTAAATCTCACGAGTCAATGTAGGTCTATGTCAGAGGAAATCGAAATATTAAAATCAAAAATAAACTTGGCTAATGTAAGATCTGAACCTCTGATCAATACAAAAAAAGTAGAACCTAAATCAAATGGGGAAAAAATAAATAGAAATGGTCAAACAAAAACGTATAGTCAGGTTTTGCAAACAGCAACCAAAACTAAAGTAAGGGCAAATAACGATAGGAAAGGTAGAGTACTGCTCTTGACATCCAGTCATGGACGAGACTGTAGTGACCTACTAAATAAAAGATTAAAAAATAAGTATGAAGTTCAGAGCTTTTTCAAACCAAGTGCCCCTATAAACGCTATCGTAGAGTCAGCACAGGAACAAACTAAAGATTTTGGTGAAAACGATTTTCTAATAGTACTGGGTGGCTCAAACAATATAAATGAACCTAATCTAAAACATCTTCCTGAAATAAATGAAAAAATTAAAGAGATTGTGCCACTCAGCCAAAAAACTAATGTAATAATAAGTACAATTCCGTATAGGTTTGATAGGCCAGAGCTAAATGAAGCCATTAAGTCAACAAATAAATCAATTCAAAATACAATCAACAGCCTAAAAAATAAGAATTCTAAGCAGTTGGGGATTTGTTTTCTAAATGAAAGGCTGAAAAAACAAAACTTCACTAATCATGGTCTACATCTAAATCAATCTGGCAAAGTAATATTTTGTAATAGGCTGGCAGAGCTGATTGAAAGTCGTTTGCAATCTACTGTCAATAATTCTCCTAAACAATCATCTAACGAACCTTTTTTAGTAAAGTGGCTCAAAACCGGGAAGGGAAACTAGTTTCAGATGATAAATTCATATCTTCAATTGTATTAAAAGACGTTAATCGATCAAAAAATCAGGATAGCATTAGTGGAAGGAACTCTTGTAGCAATCTGATAGGCTCTCAAGATTCTAAGAGATTAAGTAAATCTACTTCAATATGCAAAAGCAACGATAAAGTAATAAGGGATGATAGGGAAGTACCGGTACTCACTGTGTTCCATCAGAATATTCAATACATTCGTAACAAAATAGATAGAATCGAAGTATTTTTTAAAGAAGAGGCTCCTGATATAGCTATTTTCACAGAGCATGGTTTAAAAGAAGATGAATTGTCACAACTTAATATTCCAAACTATTCATTGAAAACGTCGTATTGCAGGACATCTCATCGAAGTGGGGGAGTAGCTATCTTCACTAAAAATGCTAAGAATATGCAAACATTTAATTTAGAATATGCAGAGAAATTTGCTGTGGAAATGGATTTAGAAGTTACTGGTTTGAGAGTAAAAATCGACAATAATTTCGAAGTAGCGGTGTTAGGTATTTACAGGTCACCAAATGGGGAATGGAACAATTTTTGTGAACTATTCAATAGGCTTTTAGAGATTACTACTACTCGTTTTACAAACGTTATTGTAGCGGGAGATTTCAATACAGACTTTGCAACACAGAATAAAATGACAGAAGATTTAAAGGATATTATATGCATGAATAACTTGGAAATAAAAGTTCATGAATATACCAGAGTCACAAGAACATCACAAACTATAATTGATAACATCCTTACTAATATAGATTACTCTAAAACAAGATTAGGCGGCTCGGAACTATCTGATCATGACTATCAAATCTTAGAGGTGGGGTTGCAAGGTCATAAATCAATTAAAAAGAGTAGAGTAATGAAAGAAATTCAACAATGTGAACAGGGGAATATCGATTGTTTGAAGCAGAATCTGCTACAAGAAAACTGGAGTAGGGTTTACAATAGCAATAGTTTAAATGACAAATATGATAGTTTCATTAATATTTTAAGGTTTCATATTACTATGAGTTGTCCAGTAAAAAAAGTCCCTGTAAAGAACAAATTAGACAAGATTGAAGAGTGGATAACTGATGATATCCTTGCAGAAAGAAATAGGGTTAAAGATGCATATGATGAATTCAAACTATCTAGAAATATGTTAAGTGAAGATAATTACAAAGCTCTAAAGAAAAACTATATGAAAAAAGTGAAAAGAGCGAAATGTAAGAAAACAGCTGAAATTTTGAATAATAGTGTGTACTTTAACACAGCAGTGTGGGATGTAATAAACAAAAATAGGCAAGTAGCTCATGTAGATGCTTATACTAGTGTCCCCAGAATAATTAACGAAAATAACAAATATATTGATGATAGTGTAGACATTTGTAATTTCTTTAACAGATATTATCAACTGGTTGCTAAGGATCTTCAAAAATCTCTTAAATCAGGTATTAGTGATGCAAACATGAGGAATACTGAGGGGATTCAGAACGAATTAAAATTCCACCCAGTATGCCAAGACGAGTTGTCAAATATCATTGATAGTTTAAATAATAAAAAAACTGTAGGAATGGATGGGGTATCCAGTAAAATTCTGAAAGAATGTAAAGATCAATTGTTAGACCCTTTGATTCATCTGATCAATCATTCATTAGAACAAGGTGTTTTTCCAGATAATTTAAAAGAGGGGAAGATCTTGCCAATCTTCAAAAGTGGCGATAGAGAAAAGGTAGAAAACTATAGGCCCATTAGTATTTTAAATGTAATAAGTAAAATTTTTGAAAGAGTAGTTCTAAATAGGTTACTTCTGCACCTTCAAGAAGCTAACTTTATCTGTGATGAACAGCATGGCTTCCAGAAAGGGAGATCAACAAAAACAGCCATAGTTTCTCTAGTTGAAAGACTAATAGATATATTAGATTCAGGTGATAAAGCTACTGCAATCTTCTTAGATCTGTCAAAGGCATTTGATTGTGTTAATCATAGAACTTTATTGGAAATACTGCAAAATGTAGGTGTAAATGGGGTTGAACTGAAATGGTTTGAATCATATCTTATTGGGAGAAAACAATGTGTAGAACTAACTACAGTAGTTGGTAATAGTATAGTAAAGAATAAATCTAATAAATTAGAGGTGCAAGCTGGAGTGCCTCAGGGGTCAATACTAGGTCCATTGCTTTTTTTGTTATATGTCAACCGTTTACCTAAAGAATTAATTAGTGGTAGAGCCCTCTTATTTGCTGATGATACATCACTCATTTTCAGCAATTCCATTCTAGATAATTTAGAAATAAGTGCCCATATAGGTGTGCAGTCCATTGTCCAATTTTTAAACCAGTTGAAATTAACTATAAATAGTAAAAAATGCCAATACCTTCAATTCAAAAACAAACATAATTTAAATGAAGATAGGGCTATAAACGTGTTTGTAAACGATAATCAATTAGACCAGGAAGAAAAAATTGCATTTCTAGGAGTTATGTTGGATAGACGATTGACCTGGACTCCATACATTGAGAAAATATGTAGTAAAATTTCATCTGGGGTATTTGTCCTGCGACAGCTCGCTAGATTGAATGACAAAAAGTTACTTTTTACAGCTTACCATGGGCTCTTACTGTCACATATTAGGTATGCTATCTTAGTATGGGGTAATTCATCAAAACAAAATCTTGATAGGGTGTTTAAGATCCAAAAGAAAGCGGTTAGGTGTATAGAAAGAGTAAATAGATTAGATTCATGTAGGCCGTTGTTCAAGAGACTTGGTCTCCTAACTGTACCCTGCTTATATGTGTATGAAGCTACTTTATATGTAAAAACGAATGATATTAACCAAAATCTTGATGTACATGATTATAATACAAGAAGCCGAGGAGATTATCACTTGGTGAGTCACAATAGTAGCCTATTCAAACAAAAACCTAGTTATATTGGTAGGAAATTCTACAACAAGCTACCGCAGTTTTTGAAGAGTCTTGAAAATATAGAAATATTTAAAAATCAATTGAAGAAATATTTAGTTGATAAAGCTTTTTATAGTGTACAAGAGTTCCTTTCACATCAAAATTAAGCCTCACCTCAACTAATTGAAGTAATTATGGTATCTAGTGTATAATATTGTTGATCTGACTTGTCTTATACTCCTTAACTGGAGTCTCCAAGACGTAATCTACAAAAAAAAAAAAAAAAAAAAAAAAAAAATGGTTGCCCACGTACTAGGAAGGGGTATTTCATTGTGAATTATTTGAATCATTATTCAACTATATCAATATTCTACCTGTTGTCTCCAGCAATAAACTATTTATTTATTTATTTATATTCTTTTAGATTTTATTCATTTTGAAAGGTTTTCAACACCTACGACCTAATTTGCAGTTCCGTGTTCTGGTACAATGAACATAACCTACAAAATGTAACTTAACGTACATTAGTGAGATTTAATCATCGGTGATCAGGCGGTTAAATATCTTCTTCACCTGTTAGCCTAATCGGTGTTATCGCTTGTAATTGTCCTTTGTGCAACTAAATTCTTTCCATTAAGTTTAATCTCCATAGAATGACGTCATTCTACGGGGATTAAATCTAATTGGCTTTCGTGCAACCGGCCGTTATTATTTCTATTCCTTATTCCTCCAAGTAAAGTCTTCTTTTTGTGGCTCCTACTTGC
>OX418223.1:5655061-5725456 GCA_948455865.1 Conomelus anceps | reverse complement strand
GAAAAGCGAACATTTTATAATATTTTCAGGATAGGTTAGGTTACGTTAGGTTAGGTTAAATTATAAAGTTTGTTCTGGTCTGTCAACTGGTAGGGTCAGGCAACTACCGAGATGGCAACTGGTAACCAATCATTGTAACAGTATCAATTATTATTATAAATTAGATTTAATAATTTGTTTACCTGAGATCCCATGTTGTGAGCAATATAGAGGTGTCCATCAACATCAATAGTCATAGAATCCAATGAACCAGTAAGTTTATGATCGTTCAGACTGAATACACACTTTCTGTTTGCTGCAATTCATAAAAAAATGTTAGACATGAATGCATGTTGGGTTTTGATGAAACAAAATTCAGCCAAAAATCATTTGAAAATTGAAACACACTGATGATAACTTACAAATAAGTCCAGTTTTTGAATCAAAATCGAAAGAATCCACTCCCGCATTGGCTGAGTCGACATAGAAGAACTTCTTGCTGTCCAGACTCCATTCCAAGCCATTGGTAAAGGCACTAGTCTCATAATTTCCTGCTGAATTTGCAGTTTTTTCTCCACTTTGAAAAGATTGTTCAACTATTTCTTCTACTTCTTTACAAAATGGCAGTCCATTCCTAGTGGTACCTGTGTTTGAGTGACACACAAAATGAGAATAAACATATAATAAATCTTCAATATAAATTTCAATAGGATTGAACTCTTATAGACAAATAGCAGAGATTGAAGAAATATTTTTTGAGGATGAAGCCCACATAAGTCCAAGACCAATATATGTGCGTGTGTGATGGGTTGAATGATAGTGATTGATGAGTTTGACCAACGTTTCTAGGTGGGTTCCAAACCACCGAGAAGTGATTTTACAAAGAACAGAGTGCTTTTGCTGGCCAATCCAAGTGTCACCCTAACAAAGAAGGCCCAGGAGTTCGTAGCTTATATTTATCTGACTAAACTGATGTCTGCTACAGCTCACGGCTATCACTTCCCAAAGATAACTTTCTATCAGTTTTTAGTATTTTTAAACGATTTAATTTATTTGACGTTTGTAATGCAATTGATGTTCTCAATAGCTTCTTCAATAAAATCTTTGACTTTGACAATATTTAGAAAAGGATTTGAATCACTCACCTGACCACAATCGTCCCTGAGGATCGACTTTGCCAACACTGAGTCTCTTTTCATTCTGATTAATTTGACATTCGGCAATGAAACAGGGTTCTGAAGTTTGTCTGCTGAATCCATCCCATGTAACCAGAGCTAGTTGGTTTTGGATGCTGACAATGAACGTTTCTTTTTGATTTGACACCGGTATCACCATAGCTGGCATGTGGGTTCCTGTAAATCGTAATTTATTTTTAGAAAAATCAATTAAGCTCAAATATTGGTTATTGCAATTGGGCTTGGCTTTATTGCACACTCAAATACAATAATTAGTCAAACGTTATTCACTTTGTATATTTATACAATATAATTAGTATATTTATATACTAGTTATTTTTTAGGGAATTGATAGCCGCGAGCCGTAGCAGGTATCTGTTCAATCAGATAGAGATCAGCTGCGTTCTCGTTGGTCCTGTTTGTAACGGTGACCGATTAGATTGACCAGCGTCAATCTAAAAAGACACGTTCTCTGCTGTAGAATCACTTACCGGTGGTTCGGAACCCACCTAAAACTGTAGGTCCACCTCATCAATCACCATCATCCAACTCATTACCCACGCACAGGTCTCAGACCTATGTGAGCTTCATCCTCCAAAAAACTCTGTGATGTTTTCCATGACGAAATACTTGATGAAAAATCTAATATCATAACTGACACTGTATTTCAATTTTTAAAAAAATTGGTTTTACTCATATACATTGGAGATGTTAGAGGGATGCATTTCACTTCTGAAAAGAGGCTGATGAATCTTCTTTTCAGAGATGATATGCATCCCTTTATCATCTCCAATGTAAGTGAGTAAAACCAATATTTTAAATTGAAATAAAGTGTCAGTTGTAATATTAGATAGTATATTTATATTTATAATATTAGTAAATTTATTCACTATATCATTAAATAAATATACATAGTGTTTCAGGAGAAATCTGCCATACTGCACAAGCTTATTCACCTCATAAAAATAATAGAAAAAGTTCATATAAACATGGGTCTGGAAATGCTTTATTAGCAAGTTATGGCTGGTGAAAGATTTCGCCTGAAATTGAACTGTAAAATTAAGACATACTGAAATTTGTAGAGCGATAAATAAGGTTGGTAATTGAAAAGGTTTTATGAAAAATGATTTCGAAAATCCAATAATACAAGCATAGGCGTAACGAGGGGGGGGTTTTGGGGGTCGTAACCCCCCCCCCCCCTATTGCTTGGAAGAAATTTAAAAAAAATGTTAAAAAACAATTAGAAAAAGTAAAAATTAGAAAGGCTATTTATTTAATTTGAAGCTAATGTAAAGGAACCTGTAGCTGACACCTCCTTACTAAGTAAATTCATGAATATTATCTATTAACTTTGGAACTATTAATACAAACATTTTCAGAATATATATTTTTTATCCATTTTTTCTTCATAATTATATTTTTGTATAGTATATATAACTGTCATTAGTTTATAGCAGCAGTAGGTTTTGTTCTATTTTATAAGATATTGTTATTGTCTTTTCTTATTTACTGTATAATTTCTAATGTTGAGAGACAAACCATTCCTCCACACAGGCTATAGCCTAATGAGGAATACACTTAAAAATTTTATTGTACGGTATTACATGTTTTTAATATTTTTATTCAAGTGAATAAAGTATTTGAATTTGAAAAAAAATCATTCAAGTCATTTTCATGGCTAATTGCAATTGGAATAAATTTCGATACAAATTTAATTTTGATTTGATTTTAAAATCACTTGACATCTATACCAATAGCTGACACCCCTATTTTTGTCACCTCCAGTAGCTGATATACGTATCAGTTAAGGAATGAGCTAATTTGATTTCATATATATCAAATGGTAATCATACATATAAAACATATAGTAGATACCAACAATAATTTAAAAAAAAATTCAGACATGGTCCCCAGTGGCTGACATACCATGTCAGCTACTTGTGTATGTGTTGAAAAATATACTTAATACGTTGACATCCCCCCAATTAACATAAAATATGAAAATCATCCCCTAATAGGTGAACTCAGGGTATAATCAACATATATTCAAGCTCTAGCATTCTAAGCATTAGTTAATTTTAAATAATGATTATTTTGACAGTACTTTGAGATTTTCAAACACTCTTTCTTCGATATTTCCTAAAGAATTCCACCTAGAAATAAAGGATTCTTCTCAGACAGCTTATACTCAAAGTATTTTCCCCCGACAAAAATGATGCCTAGCACATGATTCATACCAGTTTATGCACAAAATACCAGTTTAATTCTCAATGGTTTGAATTTCAAAACTACCCACTCTATGGCCTTAATAAGAAAAAATATGAAGATATGTCAGCTGGGGGGGGGGGGGGGGGGGGTTGTCAGCTTCTGTTGTTTCCTTTACCCTACATGATTATTGTATAATATAATTATAGGTTGACCGGGGGGGGGGGGGGGGGTAAAACCCCCCCCATAAGTCGACTCTAGTTACGCCACTGAATACAAGTAATTGTAATTGTCCACTGAATACAAGTAATTGTAATTGTCCACTGAATAAAAGTTATTGTAATTGTCCCAGAACTGTTTCTCCAATAATTTAGGAGAAAGTTGTGGTAAAGCACTGAAGGTCAAGGTCGAAAAACATTTGTTTTGTCTTTAGACTACAATAACTCCGTTAAATTGCCTATAAACAACAAAAAATGTGTAAATTACATGATCTGTATATAGCTGACGAAAATATAAAGATAGTTTATTGCCATTTCCAAAACAATACAGAAATTATTTCTTCAATAATATACTATACTACTTGGATTATACTACTTACAAATAGTAGTGTAATAAATTTATCACCATATTGACAATAATGCACATGGTCAAACTTAGGACTGCATTCAACTAGCAACAAAAAACTCTTCAAATAAAAATAAAATAGAATAAAAAACTCGAATATTCCTAAGGCAAACACAAGTGGAGTGAGCTAGAAATAAAATCAGACAAAAATTGGAGGAATGGGTCTGTCCGGCTCTTCAAATAATATTACTTATCAAAATCAACTAAAATTATTATTATTATAGTTCTATGGCCTTCATTGGACCACTGTAGTCAGTATCTTCCGGCTTTCCTCTGTCTTCTCTCAGCCCAATATCTCTTCATCCGCTCAGAAATCAATTTCCTTTCCTCGTCCGAAATCACTCTTCCCATCCTATGTCCGACTTTGATCTGCAGTCTGGTCTGTTTGTCCTTCAGGATTTTGATGTTGTCTGACTTGTCCTTCAAATCCTTGAATGTTATGCGCAACTCTCTCATATCCTCCTTGAGTTCTTCAATCCATTTTATATTTGTTTTACTTTTCCACAGCTTTTCAATAATTCTTCTGCTTAGTCTGTCCTCAGAAGCTCTAATCAAGTGACCGAAGAAAGATATTCGCTTTTTCTTCATTGTACTTGTGATAGGTTCAATTTCTTTGTATACAGTTTCGTTGGAAGCTAATCTCCAGCAGTGTCCATTTTCTTGATAGTTTTTATTAATACAGGTTCTGATGATTCTTCAAATATAAGAATAATAACTCACATTTTCTTAATTTTTTTAAAAGAAATGTTGAAAAAACTATTAAAAGTACAGAAAAACTCTTCCATCTTTTTTTAAATTGATAGAACATTGTTTAGAAGGTAAAGAGGAAGTACGGGTTTTGTTACTTGAAAATAAATAAAAAAATAATAATTTTAAGCCTACAATTTTCAGAAATGAATCATAGTCACTAAATGTAGAGGAATTAATGTTCACACTTCTAGTAAATAAATCTCGCATTAATGAATAAAGGGGAATTTGTCATGTTTTGTCATAAAAACATCACATCATTAAATTAGCTTTATGCTTTCAAATTACATAAAAAATTGATAGTAATTTAAGTGCTGTATTTAAATCATTTTATTCCATATATGCTTTGAACATAGACTATCCAGTAAGAATAAATTGTATACAAGTCTGTAATGTTTTCCATGACGAAATACTTGAACAATCTAATATCAAAACTGACACTTTATTTCTATTTAATATATGATTTTCACTCACTTATACTGGAGAGGCTGATGAAGCTTCATTTTCGAAGTGAAATGCACTCCTCCATCAGTATCTCCAGTATAAGTGAGTGAAAATCATTATATTAAAAAGAAATACAGTGTAAGTTTTGATATTAGATTGTTATGTTAATAGGTATTATCAAGAATATTCAAGTGGAGCTATGAAAGAAAAGCTAGACAATGAAAGAGTGGAATTCGTAGACTTCCTTCATTGGAAAACATCACAGATTATTCTAACTTTATATTTCATATTATGCTTCCTATTATGATAATTATTATTTTCCTTTAATCCTATTGCGAAACTTTTCATAGCTTTTGACGTGATCTATGTGTTATGATTAATTGTTTGTATTGATTTTATTGTATCTATTATTTACATGTCACGGTTCGGTAAACAATTGTATTCATGCAAACATTGTGTGATGAATAAAGATCTAATCTAATAATTAATTTTATGTTCAGATTATCAGAACATCACAGATTACTTTTCTGAGCATCGCAGATAATTTTGTTACCATCCATTAAGGACAGCACTCAACGTATAGTTTCTGAAATATAAATTAGGAAAAATATTTACTTTTTCAAACAGATAATTATAAACAGAATTTATTAATTTCGAATTCCTTTAATTGCTATTACTTTATACTGAAGACTTCCGCAATGGCGGATATTGACAACAGCATTGAAAAGCTGATGGGAATCGATGAATTGTCAATCACTTCAAACTAACTTGTCAGATAATTATGTTTGCATTAATAGCCTATTATTCGCAACACCTAATTTATCGTTTTTAAAATTATTGAAAATTTTAAAAATATATAATTATTTGATTTATTAGGAGCTTACTAACCATTTCCAACTACAGCCGAGTAGCATTTGCTTGTGGAGGGGGAATAGCGGCATAGGAGGGGAGTAGCTCCTTGCCCTGCCACTGAGTACAATACCTGGGTATCTGCATTCCAATGTGGACTGGAAGCAAATGTAAACCAGTTGGTGACTGGCTCTGCCCTGATAGAACCATCTCTGAAACATTAAAAAATCTGAAATTACTGATAAAAACCAGTGATACTATTTCCCAGCCTATTTTATTGGAATGATAATACAAGGGAAGTGATAGCCGAGTGCCGTAGCAGGTATCTGTTCAATCAGAGATAAGCTACGAAACTCCTGGGCGCTCTTTGTAAGGGTGGCCGATTGGATTGACCAGCAAAAAAGTTCTCTGCTGTAAAATCACATCCCAGTGGTTCGGAACTCATCTAAAACTGTAGGTCTAATTCATCAATCATCATCCAATTCATTACCCACGCACAGGTCTCAGACTTATGTGGGTTTCATCCTCAATAAATCTTTCCTCAATCTCTGTTGTTTGTCTATTAGAAGTGCAATCCTATTGAACTTTATATTGAACATTTATTGTATGTTTATTTTCATTTTGTGTGTCACTCAAACACGTGCAGGTACCACTAGGAATGGACTGCCATTTTATAAAGAAGTAGAAGAAATAGTTGAACAATCAGAAAGTGATAGCCGAGTGCTGTAGCAGGTATCTGTTCAATTGGAGGGAAGCTACGAAACTCCTGGGCCATCTTTGCAAAGGTGACCGATTGGATTGGCCAGCAAAAAGACTTCACCGTTGTAAAATCACTTCCCGGTGGTTCGGAACCCACCTGAAACTGTAGGTCCAACTCATAAATCACCATCATCCAATTCATTGCCCACGCACAGGTATCAGACCTATATGTGGGCTTCATCCTCCGAGAAAAGTGTACAGAGTGAGCATAAACTATTCAGCGAATTTGATATGTGAATCAAGAAAAAACAAATTCGTTAACTTACATTTATGTAGACTTATTGAAAAGACAATTTCGAATACAATGAAAGATTTAATGAATTTCTACAAGGGTACCTATTCTTATAATTCTGGTAAATATGTTTTTTTACCAACCTCAGCCTTTACTGAACTAACTGAAACGCTTCCACCCCTGCTCTCATTGGTTGAGTTCATACGAGCCATACAGTTCACCAGAAAATGGAATTATACCAGAAATTAGTTTATTTAAATTTTTTAACGTCTATGAATTTGAATAAACTTATAAGACGCCTTAGTTTCCGGTGAAATTTCATTTACCGGTGGACGGGTAGGCTCCCATGAACTCAACTATTATCACAATAAATCGGGTCGTTTTTTTTGGTGGTCATCTTAAATTCTAGCTCCTATCAAACTGTTTTTATAGAAATAGGCGCGCTAGTACAGTTATTTTCCTATTCATGCTATCTATGAGCTTTGCTCACTATCAATCTAGAAGCACATATACCAATGTAATAAGCATGCTGTCGATAAGTAAAAAAGAATAATTTTAATAAAAACTTAAAAAATACCTTCAAGTGGAGATTATAACTCTTGTTATGGCAAGACGGCCGTTTCACTCTGTTGTCAAGAGCATCGTCAGACGACCCACAGTGCACAAACGGCCATCACGCCATAACGTGAGTTATACACTTAAAAGTGGTTTTTAAGTTTTTATTATATATTAGTGGAAACAAGATGGACCTTCAACATCAGAAACTAATATAATTAAGCATACTGTCGTTAAGTGAAAGAAATCATTTTGGGAATTTTTCGAGTGAAATTTTATAGCAAATCTAAATTTTTAGTCTGCGTTAACCTCAATGTTTTGGACTATGTAGCACTATTCAAAATTTGTGAAGAGAGCAGTTTAGGAATTGAGTCTGTTGCTCCTTCACATTCATTGTAAATTTGTCACAGTAAATAAACCAGGGGGGGCTATGACGCGTTCCAGAAAAAGTTTTTTTTGGAGGGGGGGGGGAAGTTGATTGAAACCGTGTTTAACGTGACGACATTCAAAAATATATCACGAAGTCACCAGATAGAATGCCAATTGATTTATAACCTTCGGGGTTGTCGTAATTAGACAATAGACAGTTCATTGTATAGTCGACATAGCTGTAATTACTATTCCTATATTAATATCCAGACAGAAAATTGTTGATGTACTGTGGATGTTCTGTTGGTCGAATAAATTATTATTATTATAATTATTATTATACTATTGAATATGAATTAGCTAAAATAGTTATGTTTAGGACTTGTGCAGGAAGTTGCTATTCAAGCTTAGCGAGACGTGAAAGCTAAGAGGGAGGGTCACGGAATGGCGCCACTACTGTGATAGATTTTATTGATATTTCTTTTTTACCTTCACAAAAAATGTAACCTATGTAAAGAATTTTAAGTAATATACATATATTTTGTATATTATCGACTGGGTTTGAATTTTTCAATATCTATATAAATCTTATTAATTTAGTTTTAGAAAGAATACAGGGGCCTTATTTTTTCGCTTTTTTGGAGGGTGCCTGATTTGTGCTAGTGCTAAATTAAGGGGGGGTGTGTCAAAATGCTTAGGGGGGCACCCCTGAATAAACTATCAATTTTCGTTGCTATAAATATAATCTAACAAGAAGTTATGTTATGCATTTTTTTTTTTTTTTTTTTTTTTTTGAGGATGAAGCCCACGTGGGTCTGAGACCTGTGCGTGGGTAATGAGTTGGATGATGGTGATTGATGAGTTGGACCTACAGTTTTAGGTGGGTTCCGAACCACCGGGAAGTGATTTTCAGCAGAGAACAGTGTCTTTTTTGCTGGTCAATCTAATCGGTCACCGTTACAAACAGGACCTACGAGAACGCAGCTTATCTATCTGATTGAACAGATACCTGCTACGGCTCGCGGCTATCACTTCCCTTTGATGCTGATGATTGAATTAATGTTGAACAAGTCAATACACTACTTACATAATAAACTTATTCGATGGGACGCCCCGAACTCCGAGGTTCGTGATAGCGAACACCCTGCCAGCGTGTGGGAATTCTGAGCAGGGATTTGTGTTGCCGGTTGTCACATAGAGAGTGTCCAAATTGGCTCCACCAAACGCACAAGATAATATCTCCATGGCTGGTACACTCACTGTGCGAATAAGTTTACCAGTCACTGAATCTATCATCAGAATCTGGAAGAACCAAGAAATTATAATTAATTTGTGGTTTGTTACATTGAAATTTATTTGATTTTTTGGTCACTTTGCTATGTATTTTCTTGATAATAAAATTCTGTAAACCATAAATCTAGAACAACAAATGAAAATAATCATTTTAGTGGAAAAGAAATAAAATTAGTTATTTATTTATTGTGACAAATTTACAACGAGTGTGAAGGTGCAACAGACTCAAGTCCAAAACTGCTCCCTTCACAAATTTTGAATATCTTACATTGTCCAAAACATTGATGTTAACAGACTAAAAATTTAAGATATGCTGAAAACCTTCACTCGAAAAATAATAAAATGAATTTTCTCACTTGACCACTATTAATTATAAGAAGAAGGAAAAATACATCACAAAATTATTGAAGTTAATAAACATAAAAAAGGTGTAAAATAATAAATAAATAAATTACGGTACCAAAATAAATATTAATGGAAGAAATGTTTAATGTATTTCTGTGTGAAGAATGAAATTCAGTTTTAGTGTGTTTAAATACCGTAGCCTTTCGTATTGTGTTCAATATAATATTGGAATTTATTGATTAAAAATGGAATGTGTTGTTACCTGACATCCATGATTGTTGCAAACATACAGAGTGTCATTTAAATCAATTGTCATTGAATATAGGAGACCTCTTTTAAGCTCTGCCAACTTGAATATTACTTTGCCATTACCTGAAAATAGAAAACAACTGCTTGAGTCTTGTAATAGTGATTAGAGCTCATGGCTGCCACTCCAACGGTCACTGTTTCAACTCCCGTTGAAGCCGTGCATTGGGTTCGAATCTCATTCAGCCATGGATGTTTCTCATCATTCACCTTATTACCCACGTACAAGTCTTCAGATTCATGCGGGCATCATCAGCAATAAAAGAAACATCATGTTTTGGTTCAAAAAGCGTACTACGCAAACGAAGAGTGAGGTAGGTTGCGGTTATTTCTTCACTTAGCTACCAGAATTTATTGTAACAATGCCAAGCCCACCGAAACAAATTCCGAAGTTCTATACTCAACAGTTCACCCTCAACTTTGCACACGTTTGGGAAACAACACAATTAATGTAGTCTTTTATGTATCTGAGATGAATAAAACTCTATGTTTAGACCACTGAAACAAATTCTGAAGCTCTTTGTTCAACCTTTACACAGAGTCTGAGTGTGTGTACTATCTAGCACACATCCTGCGTCATCCCAAGTCATCATTCGTCAGGGACGTTTGGAAAGCAGCAGGTATCTGTTTAATCAGAGATAAGCTACGAAACTCCTGGGTGCTCTTTGTGAGGGTAACCGATTGGATTGGCTAGCATAAAAGACTCTGTTCTTGGCTGTAAAATAACTTCCCGGTGGTTCGGAACCACCTAAAACTGTAGATTCAACTCATCAATCCACATCACCCAATTCATTACCCACGCACAGGTCTCAGACCTTCATCCTCCAAAAAAGAAAAAAGAAAACAATATTAATTCAGCCTTTTTTGTATATGAGATGATCCCAAGCCATAATAAGGGAAAATTCAGAATGTTTCAAAAATGATGCAACCCATGGGTATAATATTTTTTGACTTATTCAACATGCTCATGATTAAAATTCAATCTTGTTCTAATGTTACAGAATTGGATGTTGGATTTGATGCCCTGTAATTTTAAAATAGTTTTGTGCAAATTTCGGCACATTTTCAGCAACTTTCCGTATATTATTTTCTTTCTAATATTAAAACTGACACTGTATTTCACTTTTAAATAATGTTTTACTCACATATATTGGAGATGCTTGAGGAATGCATTTCACTTCTGAAAAGAAGCTTCGTCAGCCTGCCGCCAGGGGTCATGCTCTGTTTGGGTTAGGATGAGCAGCCATTATGTATTTGAAAATTGCGTTTGATTTGAATTGTGTTTGGTCGTTGAGTAAGTTTGTTCTATCTTGTTTATGGTGTTTGAATATTTCATATTTCATCCCACAAACTAAATACACTGGAACAATATGAAATATTCAAACACCATAAACAAGATAGAACAAACTTACTCAACGACCAAACACAATTCAAATCAAACGCAATTTTCAAATACATAATGGCTGCTCATCCTAACCCAAACAGAGCATGACCCCTGGCGGCAGGCTGACGAAGCTTCTTTTCAGAAGTGAAATGCATTCCTCAAGCATCTCCAATATATGTGAGTAAAACATTATTTAAAAGTGAAATACAGTGTCAGTTTTAATATTAGATTGTTCATTAAGTATTTCGTCATGGAAAACATCACAGATTATTTTCTTTGTTATTTCACTTTAAATAATCTTTCGAATGTCGTTTGAGTATCAAGTCAATCAATTACACTGTTTAACAATTTTTTTGTCAACTTTGTAATGCAAAGACCCCTTTAGGAAAACGTCAGACAGGATAAGCTCCAATGATCTCAAGAATAGAATCATCTTGAAAAAAATAGATCTGACTCAATTCAATGAAAATACTGCTGTAACTAAACTAATGCTCGACTAGCACATTCAGATAAATTATTTATTTATTTATTGTGACACATTTACAATGAGTGTGAAGGTGCAACAGACTCAAGTCCAAAACTGCTCCCTTCACAAATTTTGATATGATACATTGTCCAAAACATTGAGTTTAACACAAACCAAAAATTAAAGATATGCTGAAAACCTTTACTTGAAAAATAATAAAATGAATCTTCTCACTTAACCACTATTAATTTAAAAGTTCACTTGAAACGAAACACTAAAAACAGTTTAAATAGTTAATAATATTAAATTTTTATAGAAACTTTTGAGTCAAAAAATATTATCTGGTTGCTATGGTAAACAACAACAACAATTAGTTTATTAGTAGTTGACATAGAATTGAACTTTGATCAAATACAACGTCACCCTATTGAGGCTGACGAAGCTCCTTTTCAGAAGTGAAATGCATCCCTCCAGTATCTCCAGTAAACGTGAGTGAAAATCATATATTTAATTAAAATACAGTGTCAGTTTTGATATTAAATTGAATGCTGCTTAAATATCGATTGGGACACAGAAAACTCACCCTCTTCCTTAACTTCCCACGTTTGATCTAAGGGTTGAGTCATTTTTTAAAGACCCTTTATTACAATGTTGTAATAATATTACAATTTTTTTTACAATATAACAATGAATTTTTACTCACAAACACTGCCTGTTTTCACGTCATAGTCGTAAGATTCCACCCTGGATTTGATTGTGTCGACCAAAAACATTTTTTTGTTATCACTGCTCCATTCCAAGCCGCTCACTTTGGCTAGAGATGTGAATTTCTCCACTATACGGAAACGGTCCACGCAGTAGAGAGTGCCCTCTCCACTTTGCAGAAGCAGGCCTGAAGATTCTGTACTTGTGGTTCCTGAAAATTAAATAAATTAAAAAGAGTATGGAGTATTGAAAAAATATTTTTATGAACACAGAAAGAATAAAGGAACAGTGATTTTCAGTGTTATCTGCCTGTGTCAATATTGAGAATTAGAGAATGTCTTATCTGTCTTCCCGGTTGGGAATCCACCTGAAACTATTGGTTCACCAATCACTATCATCCAACTCATTACCCACGCACAGGTCTCGATGTGAGCTTCATCCATGAAAAAAAATATATTGAAAAACTATTGAAATTTCTAAGAGTGCTTAAAATTACTAGGTTCTTAAATATAATATCGAAATTTTCATAGTGGTGATGAATGGATAAAAATGGGAATCATAAATCAAAATATTAAATTGAATATACAAATACTGTATTAAACCAACTGAGGACTTTAAAATAAATGAAAAAAGATATTGAAAATAATAATAATAATTATGATGGAATAATAATAATACTGATAATGGTTAACTCTGACTTGTCTTATACTCCTTAACTGGAGTCTCCAAGACGTAATCTACAAAAAAAAAAAAAAAACTAACCGACTGTTACGATATCTACTGACGCTAACCAGTCCAGGACCCTGGGTAGAGAATGTTAAAAAGGATTTAACTCAACTTAATACAAACGAACAAGAGATCTTGAACAGACAGTTTCAGAAAAAAAAAGTAGATGAGTGGGAAGTCCTCCCAGAGTTGCGCCCAAAACAGCACCGACCACGATGGAATGAAGAAAGGAAACAAAGATTTTCACAACGAATGAAAGAATACTGGGCAGAAAAGAAGAATAAACCCAAGAAATGAAATACTGCATCACGAATCATAGATTGCTTAGCGTCTTCCTCTTCGGGAGTTCTATCGCTCATAATAATAATAATACTGATGATAATAATAATAATATTATTAATAATTGTAATAATAATAATAATGATGATGATGAGAGACCTATCTGAGAATCGAAGCCCAGGGTTGAATGGACATGCAGGTCCTAGAAGGAAAATAATAATAAAAAATAATATTAACTTCTGTAAATTTAAAACGAATTGCAGTCAGTTTCATACGTTATATTTTCAACACTGTTCTCTGCTGTAAAATCACTTTCCGGTGGTTCGGAACCCACCTAAAACTTTAGGTCCAACTCATCAATCACCATCATCCAACTCATTACCCACGCACAGGTCTCAAACCTGTGTGGGCTTCATCCTAAAACAAAAGAAAGGTAATATTAGCAACGCAGATCGTTATTGAACAAGAAATCCAAGAATTTAAAAAATAATGTTGAAACAATACTAAAATTTCAAGTTTGATTAAACATTTATTTTCAAGCATAATATTTGTTATAATTTGTTTCACTAAATTAGACGTGAACAACTATTGAGATGATTAACAAATTATTATTAGTTTTTAGTATGTATTTTTAATTATTATTTCTATTAAAATTCAAGAATTTACCAGCCCAAAGTCTCCCTCTTGAGTCAATTTTTCCAGTATTGAATCGAATTCCAAATCTTTTATCAACAAAAATCGATTTTTCTGGAGTTGTGGTCTCAGAGCTTCTGCCGTTCCAATTAACAATGCACAGCTCGTTGTCCAAACCCAGCAGAAATTTATTTTTCAGGCCTTTCAATGGAATGATCATGTTTGTATTTGATTTGACTGGAAGAAAACAATGGAATGACAATAGAAAAGAAATAATGAAGAGATCTGATCACTATTCTATTAATGGATAGCCTATAATGAGACTGGAAGTTGTCACAGAAATGATGGTAAATTTACGACTAGAAAGGCATACAGCCATACAGTATGAATTGATTTTAAAAAAATTCATCAAATATTTTGGGGGAAAATAGATTTCTTTTGATTAATGAAGATTTTCAAGTTAACTTTCTTTGTAGTGGTGAAGGTGATATTGTGAAAGATATCCATAATGTATAATACAACTTGAAGTTGTCAAAACCACATTTATTGAAAACCATGAGAAACTTGTTTCGGTTGTTACATAATTATCAATCTCAAACAAACTAAAACTAAAGTACAGAGGAGCTTAATATATATACTAAACACGTAATGGTACTATTGGCTGAGGAAGAAAGGACCTTCAATAGGCTGACCTTCATTGAAGGTCGGTGATTTGCTGAAGGCCATAACAAGTCACGCCCACTGGTGGGAGGAGTCCTATCAGAGGCATTTTCTCCCTCAGCCAATAGTAGTCTATCATTCTGTGTTTAGTATTTTTTTTTTTTTTTTTTTTGTAGATTACGTCTTGGAGACTCCAGTTAAGGAGTATAAGACAAGTCAGATCAACAATATTATACACTAGATACCATAATTAATTACTTCAATTAGTTGAGGTGAGGCTTAATTTTGATGTGAAAGGAACTCTTGTACACTATAAAAAGCTTTATCAACTAAATATTTCTTCAATTGTTTTTTAAATATTTCTATATTTTCAAGACTCTTCAAAAACTGCAGTAGCTTGTTGTAGAATTTCCTACCAATATAACTAGGTTTTTGTTTGAATAAGCTACTATTGTGACTCACCAAGTGATAATCTCCTCGGCTTCTTGTATTATAATCATGTACATCAAGATTTTGGTTAATATCATTCGTTTTTACATATAAAGTAGCTTCATACACATATAAGCAGGGTACAGTTAGGAGACCAAGTCTCTTGAACAACGGCCTACATGAATCTAATCTATTTACTCTTTCTATACACCTAACCGCTTTCTTTTGGATCTTAAACACCCTATCAAGCTATATATCAAGCTACTCTGTACTTTAGTTTTAGCTTGCTTGAGATTGATAATGGAGTAACAAGCAAAACTAGTATCTCACGTTTTTCGATATAATGTGGTTGTGACAACTTCGTGTTATTATTCATTATGGATATCTTCCACAATATCCCCTTCACCACTACAAAATTAATTTAAAAAATAATGCAGAGCTATTTGAATTTTTAAAGACCATTTTGTATAATAAACAACTACTTGCTGTTGTCTGTCGATGGGGAAAATATGTGAAATATCTGTAAAAAGGAAACATATGGAAGAATTTTATCCAATCAGTCATTCAATTTAAAATTTTAATCCTAGTAGCCTAAAGCCTATAAGCATAGACGAACCATCGACTACTATCCCTGATCAATGCTATAAGTTACACTGAAGATTTGACGCTGGATAACAAGGGATTTTTTTTTTCTTTTTTTTTTGAAAAGGAGGTGAGGGAGAAAAATGATGATGTAGAAGAAGAAGGGGGGAGAGGAGAAAAGAAGAAGAACGAGAAGGAAAAGGGATGAAGGGGAAAAATGATGGCGAAGAAGGAGGTGAAAAAGAAAGTTTTGAAGAAGAATAAGACGGAGTGGAAGGTGCAGGAAGAGGAAGAGGTAAAGGAGGAAGAGGAGCAGGAGGAGGTGAAGAAGATGAAGGGGAATTGGTTGGAGGATGAGGAGGAGGAGGAGGAGGAGGAGGAGAAGTAGAAAGAGGAGAGGTATAAGAAGAGAAGGAGGAGGATGAGGAGAAGGAGGTGGGGTTGGGGAAGGAGTAGGAGAGGAAGGTAGAAGAAGAAGTGGAGGAGAATGAGGAGGAGAAGAAGTAGAGGAGGAGGATGAGGAAAAGAAGAAGAAGAAAAGGCGGGATAAGAAAAAAAATAAAAACTTAAAAAACACTTTTAAGTGGAAATTAACTCACGTTATGGCATGACGGCCGTTTCACTGAGTGTATTGTGGGTCGTCTGACGATGCTCTTGAAGTGTTTTTCAAGTTTTATTTATATTAGTGGAAAAAGATGGATCTTCAACATTACAAGAAAAAGAGTTTATCAAATTAAATTTCCAGATACGTTATTGCACATTCTATTTAATTTTTTTTTTGAGTGAGTTTATCGCTGAATATAAATTTTCATTATAAATTAACCTCAATGTTTTGGACAATGTATCATAGTCAAATTTGTGAAGACAGTAGTTTAGGCCTTGCTGTTGCATCTTCACTTCAATATTATTCTGTCCATGAATAAATAAATAAATGAGAAAAATTGCAAAAAACTACAACAAAAAAAAATGAATAAAAATTATTACCTCCATTAACTTTGGCAGTTACAAACTGATCAGTGCTTGGATTGTAGCTGTGTATGGTTCCTTGTGATGAATCGGAGAAGTACAGCAAATGCTGATCGTCATCCCAGAAACATCCTTTGCCGTAAGTTAGTGCTGGTGTAATTGACTCTGTCCTCAATGAGTTCTCCCTTGAAAAACAAAAAAAAAAATGTATTAGAATATTCAAATTGAGAGGAAATGAAAGAGCCTTGGAAATTCAATTAAAAGTAGAAGGAGAAGGAGGAAAATCAAGAAATTTTTTTATCAGAATCTTAAAATTGTGAGGAAATTGAGCAGTCTTTGAAATTCAATCAAAAGTAAGAGGAGGAGAAGGAAAATCAAGAAAAAAATTCATCAGAATCTTCAAATTGAGAGGGAATTAAGGAGTCTTGGAAATTTAATTAAAAGTAGGGGGAGGAGGAGAAGGAAAATTAAGAAAAAAACTATCAGGATCTTCAAATTAAGAGGAAATTAAGGAAATTCAATCGAAAGTAGTAAGAGGAGGAGAAGGAAAATTAAGAAAAAACTATCAGGATCTTCAAATTAAGAGGAAATTAAGGAAATTCAATCGAAAGTAGTAAGAGGAGGAGAAGGAAAATTAAGAAAAAAACTATCAGGATCTTCAAATTAAGAGGAAATTAAGGAGAGGAAATTAAGGAAATTCAATCGAAAGTAGTAAGAGGAGGAGAAGGAAAATCAAGAAAAAATGTATCAGAAACTTTAAATTGAGAGGAAATGAAAGACCCTTGGAAATTCAATTGAAAGTAAGATGAGGAGGAGGAGAAGGAAAATCAAGAAAAAATTTATCAGAATCTTGAAATTGAGAGGAAATTAAGGAGTCTTGGAAATCCAATTAAAAGTAAGAGGAGGAGGAGGAGGAGGAGGAGGAGGAGGAGGAGGAGGAGGAGGAGGAGGAGGAGGAGGAGGAGGAGGAGGAGGAGGAAAATCAAGAAAAAAATGATCAGAATCTTGAAATTGAGAGGAAATTAAGGAGTCTTGGAAATTCAATTAAAAGTAGGAGAAGGAGGAAATGAAAAATCAAGAAACAAAATCTATTAGAATCTTCAAATTGAAAGAAAAATAAGGATTCTTGAAAATTCAATTAAAATTATTAAAGTATTGAATCCTAGAGAAATATAAATAAATAAATGATTCATTCCTCCAAATTGACGTAATTTTAACTTACTTTATATTTTAAAACATCATATACAATTTTAAAACGTTTTCTCCGCATTTAAAATGACAAGGAAATAAATAAGTGAATAAAATCTTGCTCTGAGAATATAACTTGAACATTTTGTCAATTGACTGCAAGGCGTTAAATTTACAATAAAAAGTCAATATTAACAATGCAGATCGTTATGAAACAAGAAATCCAAGATTTTACAATATACATTTCTGATAACGAAAAAAGAAATGCAAGTGGAGCCATCCAAGAAAAAGTGTAAGGAATATACACACCCAAAGAAGGTGAGACAGCAAGTCTACCTTATATAATATGAACGGGAGTTCAATATGAAAATGAAATTATATAATTATAATGCAAACGATTTGACAGTAAGGTATGTGAAAAAATGAGTACCATACGGAGAAGAATGACAATGAAAAAGTGAGTGTGAGGAGGCAAAAGGATAAAAAGACAAAACAACAAAACTAAAGAAAAGAAGCCAAATGCATCACGTAAACTTCAATTAATTTTTATCTACAGGCACAATCTTCTAATGGAAGCAACAGATAATAAAAACTCAATTGTGCTTCTTTGAAGCGAATCATTAAAAAAGAGGATTGAGGAATATTAGAAATTCAATTGCAAATCTCATAGGAATTGAATCCTAGAGAAGAATTTGAATAACCTAAAACAATGAGTTCTCTTTTGAAAAACAAGTAAAATCAATTGAAAATGAAAAAAATTGAAAGCAAATTGAGAAACCTCAATTAAATATCACATTATTAGAATTGAATTTGAAAGAAACATGTGATGAATAATAAGACTTGAAGTTGTCACAGCCACATTAATTTATTGAAAACTGTGAAATGCTAGTTTCGGTTGTTACACCATTATAAATCTCAAACTAAAGTACAAAGTAGCTTAATATATGCTAAGCACAAAATGATACTATTGGCTGAGGGAGAAAGTGATTATGTTATGCTGACCTTCATTGAAGGTCTTTGATTGGCTGAAGGCCATAACAAGTCACTCCCACTGGAGGGGTTTGCTTGTTTGACCTCCCACCTGTTGGCGAGACTTGTTATGGCCTTCAGGCGATCACAGACCTTCAATGATCTATCATCTATAATCTACCATCTATCATCTATTATCTATCATCTATCATCAATCATTTATCATCAATCATCTTCCATCTATCATCTATATCTATCATCTATTATCTATCATCTATCATCAATCATTTATCATCAATCATCTTCCATCTATCATCTATATCTATCATCTATTATCTATCATCTATCATTCATAATCTATAATCTCTCATCTATCATCTATAATCTATCATTCATAATCTATAATCTATCATCTATCATCTACCATCTATCATCTATTATCTATCATCAATCATCTTCCATCTATCATCTATTATCTATCATCTATCATTCATAATCTATAATCTATCATCTATAATCTATCATTCATAATCTATAATCTATCATCTACCATCTATCATCTATTATTTATCATCTATCATCAATCATCTTCCATCTATCATCTATATCTATCATCTATTATCTATCATCTATCATCAATCATTTATCATCAATCATCTTCCATCTATCATCTATATCTATCATCTACCATCTATCATCTATCATCAATCATTTATCATCAATCATCTTCCATCTATCATTTATCATCAATCATCTTCCATCTATCATCTATCATTCATCATCTATAATCTCTCATCTATCACCTCTGTCAGCCTATAGGAGGAACTTTCTCCCTCAGCTAATAGTACATTGATTGTATCATTGCGTGTTTAGTATATATGTATGAAAAGCTACTTTGTACTTTAGTTTTAGTTTGTTTGAGATTGATAATGGCGTTACAACCGAAACTAGTAGCCCAAGTTATATTACGATTTTGACAACTTCAAGTCTTATTATTCATTGTTGATATCTTCCACAATATCACCTTCGCCACTGCAAAGCAAGAGAAACGTGTAAATAGCCCAAGGTTATTAAAAAATTGTTTCTATTAACCTTGTAAATAGCCTACATCAATGAGTTCTCTCTAGGAAAATTTATTAGAATTATGAAATTTGGAAGAAATTTAGGAATCATATTAAATAGCCTAAAGTTCGAAATGTTCATGCTAAGAGATTTCTAATATTAAAACTGACACTGTATTTCACTTTTAAATAATGTTTTACTCACATATATTGGAGATGCTAAGAGATTTAGCTATAAGATGAACTAATATTGTATTAGTGAAGCTATAAAGTAGGTATTAATGTTAAAATGTGTTTTTACTGGTTTAAAACGTGTTCCAATATTTCTCATTAAAAATTATTATTATTATTTTGTAGTTCATTCAACTATTTTTATTTATTAATTTCGAATTCCTTTAATTGCTATTACTTTATACTGAAGACTTCCGCAATGGCGGATATTGACAACAGCATTGAACAGCTGATGGGAATCGATGAATGCTACTGTACAAAAATATCAGTCACCACCGGGAATCGAACCACGGACCTCTCAATTGCCGGTTGAGCGCCCTTAACCACTAGACCATGGAGACCTTTCTGTACAGCAGCATTCATTTTCAACTTGGCCATATCGGCTCGTATCTCACAAGTTAGTTTGAAGTGACTGACAATTGAATAAACTGACAAATATACATAAACAGAATTTATTAATTTCGAATTCCTTTAATTGCTATTACTTTATAAGGGCGCTCAACCGGCAATTGAGAGGTCCGTGGTTCTATTCCCGGTGGTGACTGATATTTTTGTACAGTAGCATTCATCGATTCCCATCAGCTGTTCAATGCTGTTGTCAATATCCGCCATTGCGGAAGTCTTCAGTATAAAGTAATAGCAATTAAAGGAATTCGAAATTAATAAATTCTGTTTATGTATATTTGTCAGTTTATTCAATTGTCAGTCACTTCAAACTAACTTTTTTATTTCTATAAATTTTAATGATCATTTTTTGTTATTTCTGACTTGTTGAAATTTTTGCTACTCAATTTTATGTTATTCAATTATTGAAGGATTTAGACCAAGAATCAAAAAACAAAATTATTTTAACTCATTTTCAAAGCTTTATAAACATGTTACTATTGGTGGTAAAGGAAATTTGAGGATATAATCTTTAGTAAAATTTATCCTCTACAAAAAACAACTTCATGTGACTTAGTGTTCAGGAGTTATTGGCTGAAAAGGAAATAAATGGAAAATTTACCAATGGAATAATAATTTGACTTATTCCTTCTTTTCAGCTCTGTAACTCTCATTTTTCAATATAAAAGCTTTATAAAACTTAGATATGATAGAAAATTTTCTCCTCTACAAAAATCAATTCAAGCCAAATTTGGCTGCAACGCTCTGTTGAAAAGTTATTACCAAAAAACTGAAAAACGTCAACATGTAAAGATTCTGAAATCTGATGGACAAAGCTCAGGCTATACTGCAAGCTGAAAGTTTGCTGAGCAGAGGAAATGGATACTCGCACTATCTAGCGGCGTGAATCGTAACTAAATTCTAGTAAGACAGTACCGTAGTGGTTCGTTATCTTAAAAAAACAAAGAAAAGATTTGTGAATATTGAAAAGTATTCTGATTCAATTGAGAGCCATCTACAATTTTAAAATAAAATCCATGAAAATATAATGTAGGCTTCCGTCTTAAAATGTTACGGTACGTTTACAAATGAGACGGTGTAGCTCGAACCTCAAATGGATAAAAATCATGTTGAGTGGAGATCCATATAATTTTATTTGACCTTTGAATCTTGTTCTCTAACATTTTCCGCTAAAATATAAAGTTGCAATTTTTAAAAAATGGAACCATGCAGCTACCATTGCCATGAAACGCTAGTTACATTTTCCGCCGCTAGATAGGTATAGCGTTGAATATTCTTCTGTTCCAGTGATGTATAGGCATAGAACTATAAACTTATAGTTTGTTCTATGTGTAGCCTATAGGCTAAACTTCTGAGAACATGAAAATTGCCTTTTTTCCAGTTTTTCATCAAAAACTTCTAAACAATGCGTCGTAGTCAAAATTAGTAAGAATACATTTTTGCAGGCAATGAAAGTTCCTACAATTTGATACCCTATTATTATTTTGATGATATAAATAGCGAATAGTATCGCCTTTTTTGTGAGATACATCATTGACAAAAAACTCGTTTTTGCTATAACTATAATGTATGATCTATAGTTCATAATAAAAAAATACTTTCTATTACTGCAGCTATTTTCTGATAAAAATCGACGGTTTTCAAGGCCTAATTCATGCGAATAATAGCCCCAAAGCGAATTTTCTAATAAATTTTCCATTCATAAAAAGCCTACCGTACCGGTAGGCCTACTGGAGATCAATAATCTGGTGGAATTGTAGACGCGGAATCAACACAATGTAGTTTAATTTTCGAATAAATATCAATTTTAATTCGATTTAAATATCAATGTAGTGTAATTTTCGAATAAATATAACATTTTTCATTCATAAAAAGCTTATAGGACAGGAGATCAATAATCTGGTGTAGTAGACGCGGAATCAACACAATGTAGGTAAGGTAGCCACTACAGCAACAGAAAATCCCGTGACTTATCGAATATCGACATCGAGACAAAATAATCGATATTTTTTTATCCAATTGATTGACTTATCTGTATGGTATGGCGATCCAATGTTTCTGTTTTTGAGGTTATGCGGTATATTTCTACGATGCAGTATGCTATGCAGTTTATATTAAAATTGCAGAAGGCTAAACGTTAATATTAAATTAAATGTTAATGGAATAACATGAAATTGAGGTATGCTAGCTTACAGTAATGGAATAAACTATTTTATAGAGTTTTTAATGTATGAAAATAGTAAAAGGTGATACAATACAGTGTTGTAGTTTTGTAGAAGTATCTAGTGTTTGGTTATTTTTGTTTATTTGGTGTGAGTTTTTGTAAACGTTTGCTTTTCTGTAGTATAGGTTCTATTAATGATAATAGCAGTAATTAGTAGAAGTTAATCATGAACGCAGAGTGTAAGTATGCAATAGAAAAAGTTCTTGATGAACCATTCAGCCGACTTTCTTTCGTTGAGAAACATAGGCTAATCAAATATCACAAGTTAGGCCTACGCCGGATTTACCTGAAGTTAAAAAATGAAAAAAAAAAAACCAATAAAACTATTACTCTCAAATTCAATAGGAACAATGACGGATCCAATTAAATTACAAGTAGATCATGACGTGAGTAGCCTAACTCAGACTTTTCACTACCGTAGTTAGTTACCGTATTTCATAATTTTTGCATGGCTTATTTTTTCTATAATTTTTGGGTGGGAATTTGTAAGTCTGTTGTGTTTATGTGATATGAGTGTATCCAAGTACAACATTTGAATTCGTCTAAGCAGAAAATGTATATGTAAATGTCTATTGGGGCTGTAATGGTGTGGCGGGGGGCTTGCAGTTTAGGTTAGGCATTATTATTATACCTGGAATTATTTGAAAGGACATTTATTGTTCCTTTTGGTATTTTTCATACAAAAATGGTGCGTTTGGTGGGCTTTAACGGGAAATCTGTATTATGGTTGCTCTTTACAACATTTTTCACACATTCTACTGAATAAATTAGTATAATAGGTAGATAGATCACTAAAAGAGCTGACAAATGAGTTTAATAAGAAGGAATAACAAGTAAAGAAACCCCCAATAGTCAGAACTAAGATATTAAAATATCCAAAGAGTTCAAATAATGGACACGAATGATTCAAAGGAAAGAAAAAGAAATCAATTTGATGTTGTATTTCCAAATAACTTTCTTACTTGATATCTAAGCATACATATTTATTGAAAATAAACTTCACTAGTGCATCAACTCTGAAATAAATAAAAATTTACTTTATTCAACACTCATTCGTGTGATGACACATTGTTGGAGTGGTTCCCCAGACACGCCCACTGAATCGGGTTTTTTAATATTCCCCAACAATCATAACCTCATTCATCACCTACTTATCCGCGTGATGGAAATTTCGTATTGTTGGAATGCTTCTTCAGACACGGCCCACTGCATCAGGTTTGAAAACATACCCACGGGAAGTGATAGCCGTGAAGCGTAGCAGGTATCTGTTCAATCAGATAGAGATAAGCTGCGTTCTCCTAGGTACTCTATGTAAGGGTGACCGATTAGATTGGCCAGCGAAAAAGACACTGTTCTCTGCTGTAAAATCACTTCCCGGTGGTTCGGAACCCACCTAATACTGTAGGTCCAACTCTTCAATCACCATCATCCAACTCATTACCCACGCACAGGTCTGAGACCTATGTGAGCTTCATCCTCAAAAAAAGTTACAGAAAAAGTACTTGCTTATCTGTCTGAAGGCCATTTTGCATTGTTGGAGTGGTTCCTCAGACACGGCCCACTAAATCATGTTTGAAAACATACCCACAATCATAACCGCAGCTTTTTTAACCTGATTTAGTTGGCCCCAGTCGAATTGTTCCTACTTATTTAGTAGGCTATTTAGAAATATATCTGGTGATGAAATAAATGCTTAATTTTGAGCTTACATAACAACACTTCTGCTTGCATAGCCTTTTACACCGATATTGGTGACTTTGTAGATGCTTCCACTCTGTTTATTAGACTCAGAATGTCCTGTAACAACATACAGAGTGTCCATATTATTCAGACCGCCAATTGTGCATCCTAGAACTTCGTTGGCTGCAATCTTGATTGTTTTGATTAGCTTTCCAGTAATGGAATCAACAACTAGTACCTGTGGAAGATAAAACGTTTTCACCACATTAAAAAAAAATATTTATATTCGAAGAGATAAACAAAAAATAAAGCAGCATATAATGGCCCTAGACTTTTTAACCGTCTGTTACTTGAAATCTCTGGGTCGCCCCAGTCCATTATGGATTATTATTATTTGTCCACTCACAAATCATTTAGACAGTGCCTTCGATTGTTTTATCAAAGAGACTAGTTCAAAGGGGACACAATTTTAATTATAAATAGCAAGATTTATAGTGCAGGCAGGTAATGGAAAAGTACATACTGTAATTAATTCCTATAATATTATTGTGTTAAAATTTATATTTTCACAATTTTGTATTATAATGAATTATATTCATTCATTTAATATAATAATAGAAAACTGGACGTGTTTTTTAGGTATAATTTTTTTTATTATTTTGCTTTAAATATTCAATTGCATCTTTAAACCAATAGCCTATACTAACATTTGAATAATGAGCAGAACAGATATGTTTTTTCAGGTTTCTTGTAGTATACATGTTATTTTTAATTCAATGTCTTATATGATATTGGCATTTTAGAGATGCACCATCCCTCAGCACAAGCTTTGCTTAAAGAGGGATGTAACAATTATTTCATTTATGATGTTTTATGTAGATATTCATTATTATGATAAGAAGTGATGTGATTTTTGTTTGAATATATGAATGTTTTATTATGTATTGTTGACAATAAATAAATTGAATTGAATTGAAGAGATAAACAAATAAAGTGTCAGTTCAAATAAAAATGAAATACGGTGTCAGTTTTGATATTAGATTGTTCAAAAAATGAAGTTCAATTCTCATTAAAACAATCAATTTCTCATTCCTCAAGAAGCAAATCATGGTAGGTGAATAAATCGCTGAACGAGATGAGAAAGAAAAAGTCAAATAGATATTAACTCGCAAGAAAAATGATCATTTGACAGCTAAAAAGAGAACGAAAATATAACAAATACAATTATTTCCATGAAACAATATAAAACTAACAGCTATAAGTGTAGAAAAGAATAGAAAAAGATGAAATGTTTATTCTAAAGCTGCCAGTTTACACTGGTGGGTTTGATGCAATGATAATAACTACTGTCATCAAAGATATAGAACCAGACATGATACTATGAGTGTGGGAAGAAATCAAATAATGCCAATTTTCGTTTATGCTTCTGCTGGCGGTCAGATTGAACATTGATGGAAAAAAATTATCATATAATACAGGGGTGCCCACAGGGGGAGGGGGGGCTATGACGTAGACTGCGTCATTGAAATTTTTGGGGGTTCCAAAAAAAGTTTGGGGGGGGGTAAAGTTGATTGAAACCGTGTTTAACGTGATTTTGTGTTTTACAAATGAAGCTATCAACTCATTGTTTTTACTTCCTTTAAAGGAACAACTTTGTAGAACACCGAACATAAACTTATAGGTATTTGATTTTTATTGAACCATTATTTATTTGTAATTATATTTGATTGTTTAAAAACCATTTAGGTTCACATTCTTATTTATCTATTTTGCAATAAAGTTTATCGAGCTAAATATTCATGTATTCGTTTCATTGATAGTTCTTTACAAAAAAATGTTACCTAGGCCTATGTAAAAAATCTTAAGAAATATATGTACATTTTGTATATTATTGACTGACTGGGTTTGAATTTTTTCAATCCAGTATAAATCTTCTTTTAGTTTTAGAAAAAATACGGGGGGCTTATTTTTTTGGTGGGCGTGCCCCATTTATGGGGAGTATGGTGCTAAATTTAGGGGGGGGGGGGTGCGTCATGAGGCTTTGGGGGGGAGGGTTGGCACCCCTGTATAATAAGAATTTTGAGCTTCTTTTTTCATACAAACTGTCAAACGTGTTATAGGTGTCCCAGTTTTGTAACTAGAGCCCTTCAAAATTGGGTAGGCCTAATTCTTATGTAATGACCCGGTGCTGGGTGCTGTATATAGTATTCTAAAAAATAGTGGATGAAATCCTTTTAGGAAAAGCTTGTAGAAGATAGAATCAACTTTAAAACCTATTTACAAAAAAAAACATAGATATTTGAAAAAATCCTATAAATGACTTCTCTGTTGTGAATAATAAACATGAATGATTCAATGGAAAGAAAAAGGAACTTTTTTCAAGTTGTTAAACAGAGAGAGTGATTCTCATAGCTATTGTAGAAGAAAAAACCGGCTAAATATCTGAGAGAATTATTGCGGGGTCGAACCTTTTAAAACGAACATAGCCTAGATAATACTGCGGTCAATCAGTAAAATAAAAAATATATTATTTTTATCCAGTATAATTATTTTATAATAAAAATGATTGTTCCTACAGTTATCCAACAAACTGGCTATCTATGCACAAATTATATTACGCAAAACAGCTAATTCCTGCACTATTTTACTTTGTCGCACTCTAGCTGACTTCGCCACACTCATTTTTTTTTTTTGTCAAATATAAGAAAAATTTATGTGTAACACGTGCTGAAAGTATCGTGCTGTACTCGAGAAACGTCTCCGCACTAGCCTTCAGCTCGTGTGTAATATAGGCCTATTTACCTGACCTCCAAAATAGTTGGCAACGTACAATATTCCATTCGTATCCATTGTCATTCCACCAAGAAGGCCTGGAATCTTGTGATCTATCAGGCGAAACAATTCTCTAGACCTAGCTGAAACAAACAAATGCGATGCATTTTAAAATGGATTTAATTATGAGCATTTCAAAGCATAATGAACGTTTATTTTGTTTTATTTATATACACAATATTACAGTTTATCATTAAGGGGAGAGGCGGCTTTGGTCTGTGATAAGATAAGGCTCTGGCTGGCTTCGTTTTCAGCAGCCTAGGGTTCGAATCTCATTCAGCCATTAATGTTTCTTATCATTCACCTCATTACCCACGCACAAGTCTCTAGACCTATGTGGGCATCATCTACAATAAAAAAATTTATAGCCTTGAGCCGTAGCTGTTCAGTCAGATAAAGATGATGAGCTACGAACTACTGAGCCCTCTTTGTAAAGGCGGCCGATTGGATTGGCCAGCAAAAACTACTCTTTTTTTTCTTTCTTTCTGAGGATGAAGCCCACATAGGTCTGAGACCTGTGCGTGGGTAATGAGTTGGATGATGGTGATTGATGAGTTGGACCTACAGTTTTAGGTGGGTTCCAAACCACCGGAAAGTGATTTTACAGCAGAGAACAGTGTCTTTTTTGCTGGCCAATCTAATCGGTCACCGTTACAAGCAGGAACTACAAGAACGCAGCTTATCTCTATCTGATTGAACAGATACTTGCTACGCCTCGCGGCTATCACTTCCCACTCTGTTTTCTGCTGTAGAATCATTTCCCGGTGGCTCGGAACCCATCTAAAACTGTAGGTTCAAATCATCCATCACCATCATCCAACTTATTACTCACGCACAGGTCTCAAACTCATGTAGGATTCATCAAAAAAAAAAAAGCAAAGAATGAGTCTATGTCAAGGAATTTGGAACTAAGAAATAATTTAGCATGTTAGTTCGAAGTTACTGACAATTGAACAAACTGACAAATTTACTTAAACAGAATTTATTAATTTCGAATTCCTTTGATTGCTATTAGTTTATACTGAAGACTTCCGCATTGGCGGATATTGACAACAGTATTTTCCATCAGCTATTAAATACTGTTGTCAATATCCGCCATTGCGGAAGTCTTCAGTATAAACTAAGAGCAATCAAAGGAATTCGAAATTAATAAATTCTGTTTAAATAATTTAGTTTCATTAGAAATTTAACCTTACAAAATTCTCAAAATAATGTGGACAAAATAAATTTGCCAACTTGATCAACTGAACTTATACTATGCAAGCTGCGGTAGGCTATGCAACACTATTCTGCTTCTTCTTTTTCTTTCTCCATTCTCTTCCCCTTCTTCTTCTTCGCAATTTTCCTCGAGTTAATTTTCAATAATTATTTATGTTCAAATATCTACTGATCAAGTAATATGGAACAACCAACAACAATAATTTAATTGACTCAATTTTTATAAATTTGAATAACAAATTCCCACTTACACAATTCACCCGTATCTTCGTTGTAGTCACAGACTTCAATAGTAAATCGTAAAGCATCTACATAGTAAAATTTCCTCTCATCTTGACTCCATTCAAAACCGCAGGGCAAAGAAATGTCGGCAATCTTTCTCATGACTTGCATGTCTTTTTGTACAGAGTAAATGTTACCAACCGTATTACTGAAATTATCTTTTGAGTTATCAGGATGTTTGCCTGTTGTACCTGCCAAAAAATGTGCAGTTATTAATTAACATGGAAATTTAAAAAAAATGTTTCAAAATTCATTCATACAAGTTATCTAGCGGCTTCCTGCAGACAATCAGCTATTCCCACGAATTATTGTAGAATCAGCATTATCATAGTATAGGAAATTCATTGTATTTTTTATTAGTTCTGATCCAGCTAGCATCGCGGACGGTTCTCCAAGTACACCTGTATTTGATGTTATATTGTATTAAATAAAAGAAATTCATTTTTTAAAAAGAGTTTCGGTCACTTTAATACTTTAACTTACATACGAATATTATGAATGAGAAAGTGATGCAACTTCAGCTTGCTGTCGTTTAAGCGGTCGTGGGTTCGAATCCCGCTACTCCGTTTGGCATCTATGGGTAATCATTCACTTACTTACCCACGCACAAGTCTCAAACTCATGTGGGCATCATCAGCAATGAAAATTGAAAAAACACTCGAAATGATAGTATTATTGCATATTATTATATTAATGTATAGTTAGAAGATCATAGCAGATGGAAGACTATACTGTTCAAATTACAGAATTCTTGTACGATGGATTTCTTCCTTCTCCTTCAATCACGTAATCTTCAGTGCTAAAAGTTTTGTAGACAGAAGAGAGCTGAAGATGTTTTCACTAATATCTTGAATTTAAATCACTATTTATTCAACTTTCTTTGTCGTGGCGAATGTGATATTGTGGAAGATATCCATAATGAATAATAAGATCTGTGATGTTTTCCATGACGAAATACTTAATGAACAATCTAATATTAAAACTGACACTGTATTTCACTTTTAAATAATGTTTTACTCACATATATTGGAGATGCTTGAGGAATGCATTTCACTTCTGAAACGAAGCTTCTTTTCAGAAGTGAAATGCATTCCTCAAGCATCTCCAATATATGTGAGTAAAACATTATTTAAAAGTGAAATACAGTGTCAGTTTTAATATTAGATTGAATAATAAGACTTTAAGTTGTCACAATCACCTTTATTAAAAACAGTGAGTTTCGGTTGTTACACCATTATCAATCTCAAACAAACTAAAATAAACTAAAACTAATATATATACTAAACACAGAATGATACTATTGGCTGAGGGAGAAAGTACCTCTGATAGGCTGACCTTCATTGAAGGTCTGTGATTGGCTGAAGGCCAAAATAAGACACGCCCATTGGTGGGAGGAGCAACAAGCAATAATGAGTGTCAAAAATTGTGAACACATAGAAAGCAACAAACAAGAACAATAGACAAGTAGGCTGGAATTTGAAAAAAATTAAAATTAAAAAATGGCGGAGGAGTAGGGGAAATGGTGGAGGAAAAGGTTGAAGAAGGGAAGGAGGATGAAGAGCTGTAGTTGGAGGAGGAGGATAAGAAGAAAATGAATTCTTAGAAGAATAAGAAAAGAGGCTCAAGAAAAAATAGACCATCAATTTAAATTTGTGTTATCAGGCTCTAGAGATCCCATCGGGCAACCTGCTAGTAAGATGATAAGTAAATTAAATTTCTCAATTTAAATAAAATTGACTGTTTGAATTTATTACTTCTGAATACACTACTCCAAGTAAAATAAGTCTCATTGACCAAATTATTTGAGGAGAATAAATCATTATGATCTATAAATTGAAATTTTTTATATTATTGGTATGAATAATAATAAACGTATGGCTTTTATTGGTGGGAAGATCCTTGCGGGAGGTTTCTCCTCACCGTTTGAGCCATGTTACGGTGGACCTACAATTTTAGGTGTGTTCCGAACCACGGGGTTTGGTGAATTCAGAGCTAACGATTGATTTCTGGGTTAGTGATGTATTTAAAAAAATTGTATTGTTCTTGGTATAAGTTTAGCATCAAATTTTACGGCTTGCTCAAGGTAATTTCGCTTAATTTTCTTTACACTCAAACTTTAAATTGATTTATTTTTCTAGGGTATCATGTTTGATTTTCTGTTCATTTATTTATTGATATCGTCAAACTTACTTCTATGTGACAACTTACCAGCCCACAGATTGCCTCTGTAATCCACATTTCCGCTGCATATCCAATTTTTGCCACTGTTGTCAAACGCCTCATAATTAGAGAAATTCGTTAATCTGACTGAAGATGAAACTTCTTGAGAATTTCCGTCCCATTTTGCAATGAAAATATCCATTCCCGCAGATATGGCATACACGTCTTTCTGCCCAGCTATTGGCAGAATTATTCCAGTCAGTTCAGTGCCTAAAGACAAAAATGTACATAAAAAATTAAAAATTATGAGGTTCCACAATCTGAAGCGAAAAGTTTATTGTTATTTTTAAGCCGCGTCTCCACCAACCGAACATGTCTGCCGAACATTGTTGGCGAATACAAAAAACGGGCAAACATTAAACATATGGGTCACCGAACTAGTTCGTTAGTTCAATTGAAATGTTCGGTCTGTGAGCGAACAGTGACGACCAACAACAGGTTCCCACCACTAACCCCACCACACCGATCATAATCAATCAATTTTTATTGCCAAACACAAAAAAAAAATGATAATGTTTGAGAAGGCGTCCACACCAAACCAACTCCAAAAAATGTTCGGCGACATCAGCTGATTCCAGCGAACACTGTTCGCCGAGCATATTCGGTTGGTGGAGACGCGGCATAAGGTGAAAATTCAAAATGTATACAATATTTTAAATATTTTAAAAAAGGTGCATTTTTCTTACATGAATATTATCGATTTGGCTGACATAAATTATCAATGAAAGTGATAGCCGTGAGCCATAGCAGGTATCTGTTCAGTCAGATAAAGATAAGCTACAAGCTCATGTGCCCTCTTTGTGAGGGTGACCGATTGGATTGACCAGCGAAAAAGACTGTTCCCTGCTGTAAAATAACTTCCTGGTGGTTCTGAACCTACATAAAGCTGTAGAGCCAACTCATCAATCATCATCATCCAACTCATTACCCTCACACAGGTCTCAGACCTATGTGGGTCTTCAAACTAAAAAAAATGTGTATATATATTAAATTTAATATCAATCAAAGCTGTAATTTCGACATAAATTAACGAGTATGTGTCAATATAAAGTCTACAGAAAGACATAGGCTACATTAGGCTATTCGCTATTAGGCTATGCATTAGGCATAGGCTAGACATTAGGCTACCTAAATGGGGAATGTCTATCACTTAAAACTAAATTAAAACATGAAAAGGAAGTGGTACAACCAGAGGTCACATACGGAAACGAAACACTTTTCAAGATAACGCACAAAAATAGAGCTGACAAAATCATAACAATAGAGAGGAGAGAACCTAGAAAATGTCTAAATAAAAAATATCATGTCTGCTTTTGGATGGGTGACCATGCTTCAATGACTTGATGTTATGAGCTTCATTACCCGGTGGTTCGGAACCCAACTAAAATTGGAAACCACCTTAGAAGTTATGCTTCCCATATCATGGTTCAAACGGTGAGGTGGAACTACCCGTATCGGTCTCCCCACCAATAAAAGCCATACGCTGATCGTTATCAAAAGGATTTACAATAGTGGACAGTGCCAAATAAAGTAATGAATAATAATAAGACAAGAACCTGTCACAACCACATTTATTGAAAGTCAAAGAAAGCCAAATAAAGTATTTGACAGAGAACTTGAACACCAAACAGAAAAAATAACTCTTTGGTCACCAATTCTAAGGATACCAGAAACCAGATTATCAAGTAGAATAAAAGGGAAACTGTAGGATATGAAGCGGCAAGTATGATGGTTTAGGGAAGTTGAAGGGGATTTGGATGAATTGGAAATAACCCTGAATGATTTGTAAAACAAAGCCGACTTTTAAGATAGACATTTATAAAAAACTTAAATAAAAACAAGATTCAAAACAATAATAGGCAACATTATCCACATATAGTTCATGTTACTTTTCAATTAGCGGGCCGCTAAGCGCAGTTGGTTGGAGCGTTGCAACTTCAGCTTGCTGTCGTTTCAGCGGTCGTGGGTTCGAATCCCGCTCCTCCGTCTGGCATCTATGTGTTATCATTCACCTCATCATCCTCGCACAAGTCTCGGACTCATGTGGGCAACATCAGCAATAAAAAAAAAATTATTCTCTATTAAAGCTTACATACATCAGTCCAAAAGCATACGGTACCTTATGTCAATTTAGTAATAGAAATATAGAGCCGGCAACCAGCTGACAGTCCCTGGCCTATATTCAAACTCACCTTTTCCTATTGTAGCCGTACTCAATGTCCTGCTCAGAGGGCAAAAATTGTGAATTGTTCCTTTAGCTGAGTCAGCAAATTGCAATGATCTACTCTCGATATTCCAGCGAATACCTCTTGGCTGGCTTAAACCATTCACGAGGTGCTCAACTTTCAATGAGTCATCCCTGGAATATTGATTGATTGATTTAATATAAAAATATTTGCTTTAAAGCTTAAGGTAAGTGAAGCGAACATAACATTAGAAAAGGAATAGAACTTTATTTAACAATAAAACAATAACTTTTGTTGTAAATTTAACGACATGCATTCAGTTTTAGATTGTGAGAATATAATAAATGTACTTACACCTGGCTGAACGTTTTCGAGTAGTTGAAACTCATCTTCAACAACTCGAAAACGTTCGGCCAGGTGTGAGTACATTTATTATACATTCACAATCTAAAACTGACTGCATGTCGTTAAATTTACAACAACAGTTAATATTAACAACGCAGATCGTTCTAGATCAAGAAATCCTAGAATTTAAAACAATAACATTCATGAAACAGAGAGGAAGAAAGAGGAGTAATAATAACACAGATCTTGGAGAGGAAGAAAGAAAAACAATTAAAAAATGAAAACAGTTGAAGAAGTTAGATAAAAAGCTGATAAATTTTCCCTCAAATTAAAAAAAAAACAATGAAAAATATCTTGCAGTAAAAATAATCAATATATGTTTTCAAGGAGTTTTTTGTATTGGAATGGTTTTTAATCTAAAAAAATCAATCTGAACCCTTCATTTCATGAGAGCACACGTTTAAAAATCAAATCAAAATGTTTTCTCTTTAAATATACAAATTAAGAAATATTTCTATATTTTCAAGACTCTGAAAACTGCGGTAGCTTGTTGTAGAGTTTCCTGCCAATATAACTAGGTTTTTGTTTGAGTATAGTAGCAGCTTAGACACACAGTAGCTTACAGATACAATTAACCTGAATTGGAAATGTGATGAGTGATTGAATATAATTTTTTTGTAGACGTCTTGGAGACTCCAGTTAAGCAGTATAAGACAAGTCTGACTAACAATTATACAATCTTATACACTAGTTACCATAATTACTTTATCAATTAGTTGAGGTAAGGCTTAATTTTGACAGAATTTATTAATTTCGAATTCGTTTAATTGCTATCAGTTTATACTGAAGACTTCCGCAATGGCGGATATTGACAACAGTATTTAATAGCTGATGGGAGGTCCGTGGTTCGATTCCCGGTGGTGACTGATATTTTTGTACAGTAGCATTCATCGCGATTTCCATCAGCTATTAAATACTGTTGTCAATATCCGCCATTGCGGAAGTCTTCAGTATAAACTGATAGCAATTGAAGGAATTCGAAATTAATAAATTCTGTTTAAGTAAATTTGTCAGTTTGTTCAATTGTCAGTAACTTCGAACTAACTTAATTTTGATGTGAAAGGAACTCTTGTACACTATAAAAAGCTTAATCAACTAAATATTTTTTCAATTGTTTTTTTTTAAATATTTCTATAGTGCTTCCCTAACTTAAATGTGTCTTACATGTTTTAATGCGATTGTCAACTTCTTTTTTTCTAGCTTATATTTATATATTTTGAAGACTCTTTAAAAACTGCGGTAGCTTGTTGTAGAATTTCCTACCAAAATAACCAGGTTTTTGATTGAATAAGCTACTATTGTGACTCACCAAGTGATAATCTCCTTGGCTTCTTGTATTATAATCATGTACGTCAAGAGTTTTGTTAATATCACTCTTTTTTACATATAAAGTAGCTTTTTTACACAGGGTACAGTTAGGAGACCAAGTCTCTTGAACAACGGCCTACATGAATCTAATCTATTTACTCTTTCCATACACCTAACCGCTTTCTTCCTAAACACCCTATCAAGGATTTGTTTTGATGAATTACCCCATACTAAGATAGCATACCTAATATGTGTCAGTAAGAGCCCATGGTAAGCGTGAATAATTATAAATACCTGGGTATTCTTGTAGACAAGCATTTGCGATGGTCAGATCATATAAGTTATTTTTGTAAAAAATTGAGGGTTGTCAACTTGAAATTGTACATGCTTAGGAGTATTGTGAGTCAGAATCTACTTAAAGCTGTCTATTTTGCTTTGTTTCAATCTTTAGTTCAACATGGCAATTGTATTTGGGGAGGTACTTTTGATACTACTTTGAAACCATTATTTATTTTACAAAAATTAGCCTTAAAAAATCTCATGAAGTATCCTAGAGACTACCCAAGTACCACACTGTTTCTAAATGCTGATATGTTGACTATAAGACAATTATTCATTTTAAAAGCCCTGAAAAGCCAAGTGTTTAAAATAAGATATTCACAAAATCTCCATAGAGGTTCTGTTGTTACCAGACAACTGACCCAAAACCTCATTCCCATAGAGAGAGTGGATAGCACTTCATCTCGAAGGAGCATATCTTATATAAAAAACAGATTGTTCAATACAATACCTAGGGATTGGATAGTTGAAAAGCCTAGAATAAAGAAGTTACACATGTGGATAACGGACACATTTTTCCATTCAATTAATGACCTGGTTTAATTTTGTTATGTTTGTAGTCTTATATTCTATGATAATAATAGTGAATAAATATTTTTTTTAATAATATTTTCTGTGATATATGCGTCCAATTTTATCTATGAGATTCTTTTAATTCAATTTATCTATAAGGAGTATTCTTTTTTTCATTAATATGCAAGTAAAGAAATTCTGTTGATAAGACTCCACGTCGGCGAGCAAGTTTTTACTTTTGTCGGCGTGTAGCACAAATTTATAATAATATTGTATTTCTTTTTGTGTGTGAAATTGTAATAATATTATTGTATATTATTTGTGTTCGGTTTTTGTGCAATAAACGATTTGATTTGATTTAAGCTACAATGTAAGCCCAATGTAACTGTAAATGAATCTAATCTATCTACTCTCTCCATACGCCTTACAGCTTTTTTTTGGATCTTAAAATTCACCTCATCACCCACGCACAAGTTTCCAGACTCATGTGAGCATCATCCGCAATGAAAAAATTTTTACGGAAATATAAAAATAAAAACAAATATGAATGTAGAGTTAACGATTTCGACTGTTTCGAGTGTACTTAATAGATAAACTGAAGAAAGTATCTAGTGGATAGAAAAATACAATTGGAATAATGTTGACTTTAATGATAAATTCAATGTTAATGTTAACATTATAATAATGTTATTGTGGAGGATTCAAATACCAGATGCCTACTTACATGATAGCGCCTCTAGTTGAATATCCTTGACATCCCAAATTGAAAACTTGAAATAATTTTCCAAAATTGGTTTCAGACGCAGAATTACAAGTAATGACATACAGAATGTCCAAATTTGTACCACCAAAAGTGCACGATACAACTTCAGTGTTTGGAATAATGATGCGCTTCAACAGTTTTCCATTTATTGGATTTATTACAAGTACCTGTATAAGAGATAAATATTCTGAATTGATATTCAGAACTATAATGAATTGAAAGAGAAAACGTTGATCACTTACTCTCTTTCTAGATTTTACAGTAATAATACTATTTAATACTATGGGGAATTCAACCTCCTATCTTACATATGTTTATTAATGTATTATCATTGATTAATTTTTAATGTATTTAATACGGACAACGTTCATCTTAAATAATGTTTTAGCTTCGGGACGCATTATACATGAACCATTGAAGGTATCCATGTAAATTTTTTCTATTCAAAAGAATGATATTTTCTGGTTCTATACTCGGAATTTTCTCAATATTGTAATTTTATTCTAAAAATCTTTAAAAAAATATGTTTTCCCCAAAAAATGTTGTTTTTTTACAATTTGGCTTAAAGTATCTTTATTGGAAAACTGGGTCCGATAGAAACTAGAAAATGGTATGGGAATCATGATCTGAGAATTTGAAATAAATATATCTCATGGTTTTGGAGTAGTGTCCCCAAATCTTGTAAAATGAAATTTGTGGGAAATAGCAGAAAAACTTACAAACTGTTTGGTGTACATTAAATTCCAGGAAAAAAATTATGCAATTTTTTGTAGGTGACGCAAAAAAATTTGACATCATTTCAAAGCAAGAATTCCAAGCTTCAATGTGACACCAAAAATTGAATATAAATACCAAACAATTTCTTGGACTCCCTCTTTTTACCCCCTTTTGTGTGTGGATGGTGATATTAATTTTGTGGTGGTAATTTTTTTTATGGTGATTTAAATTTTGTGATGGTAATATAATTTAATATCCATGGAGTTATTTCCACAATTGATTTTATGCTAGAAATAGAATTTTTTGAAAAAGAAATAGAATAAAATAAAGTAGAATTTTAATAGAATAGAATTTTATGCTAGAATAGAATTCCAAAAATTTAAAATAAGAATACAGGCTAGGGTTTAGTTCCAAGATTTATATCTAAATACAGTAGACCTAATCGAAGATCATAAGTTTGATAAGTTATACCTTATAACTTGAGAAAAAACTGATATTTTTATCATTTAAAGCCTCAGATTAAATAAGAATGTTCTAGAAGTGTGGGATGATCAGACCGCACACCCTGTGGGAGCTCAGAATTTTCCTAGGTAGGAGGGGATATTCACTGAGAGAATATTTTGGGGGATATCAACTAAAAATATGTTATCACCTTCCATAAAATAATTTTTTTTAGAGTTGTTTCAAAATTTTTGAAATGACCACTAAAAGTGCATGAGTGACTATCTATCACACAGGTTATCTCCTTCCATAAAATAATTTTTCAATCTATCACACAGGTTATCTCCTTCCATAAAATAATTTTTTAATCTATCACACAGGTTATCTCATTCCATAAAATAATTGTTTAATCTATCACACAGGTTATTTCCTTCCATAAAATAATTTGTTAATCTATTGCACAGGTTATCTCCTTCCATAAAATAATTTTTTAATCTATCGCACCGGTATATCAAACAATTTTTAAAAAAAATATTTTATGGCAGGTGATACTGTGTGATGAAAAATTGAAAAATTATTTTATGGAAGGAGATAACCTGTGTGATAGATTGAACAATTCCACCCAGAAGTTCCAGACACCCAGAAGTTTATATTTTAATTTTACCTGGATTTGGACTAATTTCACACATTATTATACAAGAGAGAGGAAAAAAGAAACTTTTGTATCAATTGGTATAATTTACGTCCTTCCATAAAATAATTTTTTAATCTATCACACAGGTTATCTCCTTCCATAAAATAATTTTTTAATCTATCACACAGGTTATCTCCTTCCATAAAATAATTGTTTAATCTATCACACAGGTTATCTCCTTCCATAAAATATTTTTTTAATTTTTTATCACACAGTATCACCTGCCATAAAATAATTTTTTTAAAAATTGTTTGAAGATTTCTTACCTGACCTAAGGAGTAAACAGCAACATAGAGCCTCTCATTTCTATCAATGGTCAAAGCACTCATAAAACCAGGTATTCTAGAATCAACTAGATTGAAAATCTGTCGACTTCTGAAAAAAGCTGAAAATTAAAGCAAGAATTCAATAAAATTGAAAATAAAATAAATTTAGAAAGAGTAATAGAATAAATAATTGATGAGGCTGCGTGAATGAAAGTAAAATTATTGTGTGGGTGAATATATGTCACACAGATAAGAAACAATATTATTGTCAATGAATTAATCTGAAAAAAATTAGTAAGATAGAATTATATTTCGTATGACAATATAATATGCAGGTCTTCGGTGATAATGAAGGAATAGCTGAGGATATTGAACATTATAATCTCTTATTAACGAGTATTGTAATTTAATCATCCAAGTTGAGTCCTCTTGACAAAATACAAAATCGTGTCCAATGTGATAATTGGGCATGAAAATCTGCTATGTATGTATACATAGTGATCTATATAGTGTATTTTTAAAATGATTGAATAAAATTATAATGATTAGAGCAGAAAAAATCAAATATTGGGGTAATTAAACCAGCAATGTTGCCAATGTTACACATTTATATAAATTCTGATATTCATGAAAATGTAGGTAATTAAGGGTTATACCGTACGCCTAAATTAAATTCTTCGTCAAAAGATGTAGATATTTTATACTCTCCATTAAACTCTATCTCAAATTAACTAAACAATTTTTATCATAAATTATTTTAAATATTACAAGTTGATTATCTATGCTGCTGTATTAAAATATATCATATCAGCAGCATTGTTATAAAAATACCCATATTAAGGCTTTTTTCGGAGGATGAAGCCCATATAGGTCTGAGACCTGTAAGTAGGTGATGAGTTAGAATCACAGTTTCAAGTCGGTTCTGAACCACCATAAAGTGATTTTACATCAGAAAACAGTCTTTTTGTTGGCCAATCCAATCGGTGACACTTACAAAGAGGGCCCATGAGTTCGTAGCTTATTTTTATCTGACTGAACAGATACCAGCTATGGCTCACGGCTATCACTTCCCTGTATTTGAGTACATCATATCCACACAATACGAGTAACCATCATAATCAGGGGCTTTTTTTGGATGGGTGAAAATTAATCTCAGTTATTAATTGATCAATTGATGGTTTTACACCATCAAAACACTCACTGAATGGGTTATAGTAAAACTCAGTTTTGATTGCTGATTATAGCCATCTGACTTGTCTTATACTCCTGAACTGGAGTCTCCAAGACGTAATCTACAGAAAAAAAAGCCAAAGGGTTAGTGAATGAATGAGAGACTCAAGTGATAGCCGAGTGCCGTAGCAGGTATCTGTTCAATCAGAGATAAGCTACGAAACTCCTGGGCGCTCTGTGAGGGTGACCGATTGGATTTGCCAGCAAAAAAGAATCTGTTCTCTGCTGTAGAATCACTTCCCAGTGGTTCGGAACTCACCTAAAATCTGTAGGTCCAACTCATCAATCACCATAATCCAATCCATTACCCACGCACAGGCCTCAGACCTATGTGGGCTTCATCCTCTGAAAAAAATATACTTGAATTAGAAACTTGATAAGATATTTGAATGTAATGGGTAGTAAAGCATACGCATAAGTGCCATTAATTGGTAAATTATTATTTTTTAAATTTTATGACTATATAGGATCACTTTAGTCTCTCTGGTTAGTTCTCCTTCTTTGGTTGTTCATTTCGCTTTTCTTTTTCTCCCAAAACCTTTTCATTCTGTCAGATCTTGCCTTTCTTAATTCATCTGAACAAACCTGTTCCTTCGTTTAAGTGTTTTTATTGATAACATTTTATTTTTGTCTCTTAATTTATTTAATTTTATTTTTGTTCTTAATTCATCTGAACAAACCTGTTCCCTTCATTTAACTGTTTTTATTGATAACATTTTATTTTTGTCTTTAACTGTTTCCCTGTAAATCATTGTGCGATCTTTAACATCATTCATAGTTCAATTTAGTTCTGTTATATCTTTCTTTATCTCCACAAGCCAAGGGATTGTCGCTCTTTCTGTTTTTGCGCTCATGAATTTATCTATGATTTTCCTTAATAAACGATTTTCTGGAGTTCTCGAGGATATGTGCAAAGTAAGAAATTCTCTTTTTGCGCATTGCGTCAGTTATTTTTTTCTTGTAGATTACGTCTTGGAGACTCCAGTTAAGGAGAATAAGACAAGTCAGATCAACAATATTATACACTAGATACCATAATTAATTACTTCAATTAGTTGAGGTGAGGCTTAATTTTGATGTGAAAGGAACTCTTGTACACTATAAAAAGCTTTATCAACTATATTTTTTCAATTGTTTTTTAAATATTTCTATATTTTCAAGACTCTTAAAAACTGCGGTAGCTTGTTGTAGAATTTCCTACCAATATAACTAGGTTATTGGTTCTATTTATTTATAAATCTGTTCGTTTGGTTAAAGTCTGAACTGGTTGTCAACTACATTTTTTTTGTTTATGCAGGTCCTAAGAATCCGACTTTCAACTCTTCTGACTGTTTATTTTATTCCATTTCCGTCAATATTGAAGAGAATCTCACTGCAGTACATTGCTTGTGATCTTAGAACTACCTTGTAGTGTTTCAGTTTAGTGTGAATGGAAAGACTTTTTTGTTATATGTGCTCCTAGTAATTTCTTGTCCTTTGGAAAGCTTCGAAATTCTGGCCCTCCTTGCTGCCTGTTCACTAAGATTATATGTGATTGTTTCTCCTAGATATTTGAAACTTTCTACAATGTCAATAGAATTCCCGTTAATGTTAATTTTTTTATACATGAGGGATCACTTATCATGGAAAAAATTATTAGAATTGAGGCTATTGGGACCAAAAAGAGCAATCTCCATTTTAGTAAATTTTTCACTACAAGCAGATTTCCTGTTCTCCTATTTGTAATAGAGTATAAAAAGTAAGTTTTTTTCTATTGCTTTGTTGTAATATTTTATTAACGATTATGACAACATTTCATTTGATTAGACTGTAGTTTTTCAGATTTTTAGTCAATAAAATTGGAGATTGCTCTTTTTGGTACCAATTATTACATTATGGTGGATATTTTCCTTTTTGGTCCCAACATACTTGGAGATTGTCCTTTTTGCTCAAATCTACTGTTTTTGACAAAAACCTCCAAAGTTGAACATCAATGTAATTTTCAGAGTTTAAATCTAGGAATTAAGGATTTTAAATTATCATTAAGGTTGACCAAGTTGATACTGTCTCTTACAAAAGAAAAATAACAAAACCTAATTTTCATATGAATGAATCATGCTTTTTATGGTGATCACTGGTTGTGTTGCAGAATCCTTTGCTCAAAACTTAGCTCACACAACGAAGTACTAATTCCTTATCTTCAATAATAATTCAACACAAGAGACTAATATAATAACTTATTATTATTATTATTATTATTATTGAAAATATTATGCTATGATGTTGACTAAATCAGCAAGCATTGGCCATGAAAAGCACCTATAACCTCAAACCTGACCAGCAAAAACAGTGGTCACGTGACAGAATCGTATCATCTGGTTGGTTGATATGGAAATTGTCTCTTATGATGCCAACAGACGGTGGAGATTGTTCTTTTTGAAATAAACAACGTTTTTAGAATTCAATTTAACCAGGGATTTTGTACGATTCTGCTACATTTGTTTTGAGCAACAAATAGATTTCATATGTAAGGATATGAATCAACAAAAACATGAAAATGCTAAAATGGTGGAGATTGCCCTTTTTGGTCCCAATAGCCTCAATTACAATTTTATAATTAGCACTTACCGATAAGCCCCGTTCTAGGATTGAGATCAAACGCCTCCACTAGTAGTTTGGTTGAATCTATAAAGTACATCACTTTTCCATCCAAACTCCATTCGAAATCAATGGGAAAATCAATATTCTCCAATTGTTTAGTAACTTCTCTGCAATTGTTACTTAGCTGATATACATTTCCTGTGCTATTCACTTTACCAAGGTTTCTCATTGTAGCAGTGTTTTGTGCTGTTCCTGGAAATATAGTCAGGCTTTAAGCCAACACTACTTCTTAGAATATTATCAAGCTTCTTTATACCTCATAATTTTCCCTTTTCCTATTATCTTCTTCCTCTTTCTACCATTCATCCTCTTGCTGAATGACTAGAAGTTGTCACAACCACATTCATTGAAAACAGTGAGATACTAGTTTTGGTTGTTATACCATTATCAATCTCAAAAAATATATATCTTGAGTGTAGAATTGCTTAATATATGCTAAACACGGAATGATACTTTTTGTAGATTACGTCTTGGAGACTCCAGTTAAGGAGTATAAGACAAGTCACATCAACATTTATGCAATCTTATACACTAGTTACCATAATTACTATATCAGTTAGTTCAGGCAAGGCTTAATTTTGATGTGAAAGGAACTCTTGTACACAAAAAAGTATTATTACTGTTGTAAAGTATTACTGTTGGTAGTATACTATTGACTGAGGGAGAAAGTGCCTCTGATAGGCTGACCTTCATTGAAGGTCTGTGATTGGATGAGGGCCAAAACAAGACCCACTGGTAGGAAAATCGCAAAATCGCAGACCTTCGATGAAAGTCAGCTTATCAGAGGCACTTTCTCCCTCAGCCAATAGTACCATTCTGTGCTTAGGTTAATATAAATTAAGCTACTCGGAACTTTAGTTTTAGTTTCATTGAGATTGATAATGGTGTATCAACCGAAACTAGTATCTTACTGTTCATAAATGTTCTGTATTTGATAAGTCGCGGATGCGTTTCAAGCTACATGCTGTTCATCTTTGGCACTTGGGCACTGACTGAACAGTTTTTAAGAGTTCATGTATGTAAGGTTTCGGGTAAGAAGAATTTTTTTCATTTTTTGGAATATTATTTCTTGAAGACTCCAGTTATGGAGTGAGAGGCAAGTCAGATCAACAATTATATACAATATATAAAAATATATTTAATTTATATTCAGTTATCTATTCAATATATAATTATATACAATGTATAATACTATTCTTATTCACTAGTTACCACAACATAATTATTTCAATTAGTTGAATTGAGCATCAATTTTGATCTCAAGCTCAAAAATCTGAAGCTCCTATTGGCTGTGAGCTCCTGATAGAATTGAATATTAACCGTCTTCTGTCAGTGCCAAAACGCTCAAGATGAACGTCATTAGTTCGAAACGCGTTCGTGACTTACCAAGGTTAGTTCCACAATGTAAGATAACTACCAGTATTTTATACAAAGCATAGTTTACACTGAAAATTACATGTCAATAACAAAATCAATCATAATTTTGTCTTATTAAACAATGTACAGAAATGAATAAAGTAGTCTGAGGTATTCTCCTAGACGGGGAAATACCTGATGAACAATTAATATCAAAACTGACAATGTATTTCTATTTAAATATGATTTTACTCACTTAAACTGGAGACAGATGAAGCTTTTCCTCATAAGTTAAATTCATTCCCACAGTTTAAGCGAGTGAAATAATATTTTAATACAAATACAGTGTAAATTTTATATTAGAAACACAGTAGCATCATTATATTTTCAACTTTTGGTGGTAAATTCAACGACTTGAAGTCAATTTTCAATCAAAAGTTGATATTAACAACGCAGATCGTTATAGAACAAGAAATCCAAGAATGAATTTTTTATAATGTAGTTACTTACCAATCCAAATTTGTCCATGGGTATCAACTTTTCCAGAAATAATAGTATTTTCTTTCTTTTCATTCTGTAATGTAGTCAATATTTCAGGTTCTTCAGTACTTGAGTTCAGTCCATCCCAGCTGACATTTGCAATGGAATTTTTCTGACCAATCAGAAAGCTTCCTTTTTGACCAACAATTGGCAATAAAAATCCATTTTCTTCACCTTTTCAAGGAAAAAAGAAGGAAATTAATTCAATTTTCTTTTAAATGATAGGGGAAGAGTCAAGGAGTCATTTAATTCTCTTGAAAAACCTCTAGAAAATCTGATAAGGTATGGCCCTTCAAATTTTTTGTGCGTGTATCAAGACTTGACAAATTCATGCACTAAAAGTATACAATAATAATGAACGAGGAGATGAAGACTATTCCACAAACTTTATTTCAACTGAATGGAGAACCATAGTTTGATCTACAGATAAGTATTTGTATATGTGTAAAGTGTACATGTATTATGAAACAATTTTGAATTTTAATGCAGTATGTCTGGAGTTGTAGCTTATGCTACCGCACTGATACAGCTCTGATACACTGTTCTTTATTCACTTGTCCAAAGTTCCAGGATTTATAATTCTTTACTTTCCTACTCATTAATAATTGATTCATTCTATCATTTATTCTGTGGGTCATTCAATAAAATGACATCTGCCAATCAAAATTATAGTCGAATTATTAATTTCCTTCTATTTTTCCATGTTCTGATACTAAATACTTTATATTCCTACTTAAATTAATTATTCATATCAATTTCTACATATATTGATTATCGGGGTTTTATTTTTCACTAGTTTTTTTTCTAATTTCTTGAATCCTTGTTATTTCTACTAAAATTGTTGTGAAAAATACAATCCTCATTCAAAACGTGTACTTGACAAAAACATAGCATGAATAATTCGATATTATTTCAATCAGTGCTTAGTCGTTTCTCAGAAGATAGTCCAGTGGTTTTAGTGCATATCCTTGACTTAGCCACAGATACAGTTGTCAATATATTCATCAATTCATCTATTAATTAAATTAATTAAATTCTTACATATTTTGGCGAATAATATGTATTAAAATTTGATAAATATATTGACAACTGTATCACTGTGACTAAGTCAAGGATATGCACTAGAACCACTAGTCTATCTTCTGAGAACCGACTAAACACTGTTTGAAATAATATTTCAAACATCGTTTAATCATAAATCAATTATTATTCATATGTATTATCTTGCTGTGCAGAACTGACCTTTTTGAGTTGCGGCGGACGTGTTTCGAACTATGTTGTTCTTCTTCGGCGCTTGGTTGCAGACTGACTAGTTTTCTGGTATGTAAGGTCTGGTGGTTGTAGGAAGGTAGTGGGAGGAGTGGATGTGGTGGTGGAAGTGGGTGTGGTGGAGGTGTTTTTAGGAGGGGTTTGTGATGATGTTGAAGAGGGTATGAGATTTGAAATTAAGTTGGTCATTGAGTACGTGAAATGGAATGTTTCCATTCGGTTGGAATGTTTCCATTTCACATCCTCAATTCATACTCAATGACCAACTTAATTTCAAATCTCATACCCTCTTCAACATCATCACAAACCCCTCCTAAAAACACCTCCACCACACCCACTTCCCCCACCACATCCACTCCTCCCACTACCTTCCTACAACCACCAGACCTTACATACCAGAAAACTAGTCAGTCTGCAACCAAGCGCCGAAGAAGAACAACATAGTTCGAAACGCGTCCGCCGCGACTCAAAAAGGTCAGTTTTGCACAGCAAGATAATACATATGAATAGTTCTACTGCAGTTCACGAAAAATGGATAACCACAACAATAATCATAAATCAATCTTACCTTTGATATCATGCCATCAATGTTATCATATTATAGTAGTTGAATGAATGAAAAAAAAATGTTTATTTCCATTTCATTTACATGATAATTCATCTACTACATCAAAATCATTTACAAAGTTATTACATATAGTCAAAAATAATATTAGCACTGAGAAATGTAAAAAAATAACTACGTATAAGTTGTTGTCCTGAAGAAATGATAAAATGGGGTTTTAATGGGATTTCAGCTTGCTGTTTCCTATCACTCGCCTTGTTTCAATATGCGCTCCTTTTTTTGTAAAGGTGTAGTTTTATTGCAAATAAACCAAGCTTTTTTTAAACTTTTTGCTTTTTTTTAATATAATATTATACGGTGAGAGCCTTTTAATACGAAGCCACTGGAGTGGCTCTGTGTGGCCTTTTTATGCTCCTGATAATATATATTCAATAGCGGCCCTGAGGCTTGTTTCACACATACCCGGTAACGCGTGTTGTTCACCTAGCTGTATAATATGGAGTGCTTCACACTTACCTGATTTTTGAAATCATATGATACAATATAATCATAATCTCATGACGAAATACTTGATGAACAATCTAATATCAAAACTGACACTGTATTTCTATATAAATGATGATTTCCACTCACTTTTACTGGAGATACTGGAAGATGCATTTCACTTTTAAAGAGAAGCTTCATCAGCCTGATACTTTTTTCTATTTTCTAAGGAGGCTGATGAAGCTTCTCTTTCGAAGTGAAATGTATCTCCAGTAAAACTGAGTTGAAATCATATATTAAATAGAAATACAAAATCAGTTTTGATATTAGATTGTTCATCAAGTATTTCGTCATGGAAAAAACATCACAGATATGATTTTCACTCACTTATACTGGTGGAATGCATTTCGCTTCTAAAGAGAAGCTACGTCAGCCTGCTATACAAAAAAAATTAAATAATCCAGTATATAAGTGAGTGGAAATCATAACTTGAATAGAAGTACAGTATCAGTTTTGATATTAGATTCTAATTATAATGTACACAATGTATTTGTATTGTACATTGTTAATATTTGTACATTGTTAATACAATTAATATTGCGCATTGTACAATTAAAGGAGTACATTGTTAATACATTGTTAATTGTACAAATATTAATATTTTTTAATGTGCATTGTATTTATATGTCATAATGATGCAATGTAAACGGCACCCGTTACCTGAGTGCCGGGTATGTATGAAACAAGCCTTAGGGCCACTACTTAATCAATAGCTACTGAATGATTTACTGAACGACGGAGAAACTGGACATGAGACACAAAAATTATTTTTCATTTCATTTTTTATAATATTTTTTTAATCATTTTTATGTAGGGGGAGTGATAGCCGAGTGCCATAGCAGGTATCTGTTCAATCAGAGATAAGCTTCGAAACTCCTGGTCATCTTTGTAACGGTGACCGATTGGATTGGCCAGCAAAAAAGACACTGTTCTCTGCTGTAAAATCACTTCCCGGTGGTTCGGAACCCACCTAAAACTGTAAGTCCAACTCATCAATCACCATCATCCAATTCATAACCCACGCACAGGACACAGACCTATGTGGGCTTCATCCTCCGAACAAAAAAAATTGTGACAAGTTATGGCGGGATAGCCATTTCACTCTGTTGTGTCTTACTATGCTCTTAACAACAGAGTGAAACGGCCGTCACGCCATAACGCGAGTCACAATTACCACTTGAAATGGATTTTTTAAAGTTTTTATTATATACTAGTGGAAACAAAATGGATCTTCAACATCATCATTTTTTATATTTCTATAGTTAACATAACTCATAGTTTGACGCACTATTTTCATCAATTTTACAAGTAATATAATGAACTGTAGCTTATTTTATTATTGGGTAATCTTCAATACCTTGAGAGTATTGTATACTTAAAAGAATTATATAATCTAATATTTAAACTGACACTGTATTTCACTTTTAAATAAGGTTTTACTCACATATATTGGAGATGCTTGAGGAATGTATTTTACTTCTGAAAAGAAGCTTCGTCAGCCTGCCACCAGGGGTCATGCTTTGTTGAGGTTAGGATGAGCAGCCATTATGTAGTTAAAAATTGAGTTTGATTTGAAATGTGTTTGGTCATTGAGTACGTTGGTTCTATCTTGTTTATGGTGTTTGAATATTTTATATTGCTCCAGTGTATTTAGTTTGTGGCTTTTTTTTGTAATGTGTGTAGAATTTCTAAGTCAGTTTGAATGTTATTGTGTGAGTGTCCAGTGTTGATTAAGTGATCTGCAAATGTTGAGTCAGTGTTGGAGTGTAGTGCTCTTTGTATCTTGTGTCAGTTTTAATATTAGATTGTTCATTAAGTATTTTGTCATGGAAAACATCACAAATTATTGACCGAACGATAGTGAGGTCTACCCTTTAAGACGATCGGCATTTCCTCTGTCTCTCTGTCTGTCTCACGATTACAGACGAACGCCTAGACCAATTCCTATGATTTTTCAAATGGATGTTCCTTATTCCTAGGCCCAGCGATGTACAGTATATATATTTTTTTTTCAAATTTTAATAGGGGAGCTAATAATTATTATTAATTAATCCATTTTATAGACCTAACCTACTGAACTTGCCGGCCAAACAGCTTAGAGGAACAGCTGATAGAAGTCAACAGTTTTTAATCATATGGCAGGCCCCTTAGCGGCGTTATTTACGCTGTCTTTGAACAGCAAAAGACTTTGCACTTTGCATATAGGCTACCTAGAGCAATTGCTATGATTTTTCATATGGATGATCCTTATTCCTAGGCCCAGCGATGTATATATATTTTTCTCAAATTCAATATGGCGGCCGGTTTACTAACGATACAAAAAAAGTACAGCATGAATAAGAGCATACAACATTTGAATAAATCCCTGGAAACATTGAATAAACAAATAAATTGCGAAATTAATTTTCATTGTAGAGTAAATTACTTTACAAGCACCCTTATTCTTGGACGTGAGGTCTACTGTTCACAGAACTACTAGTATAATATTCAATTTATTTGTAATACCTTTAGCAATAGCAGCTGATTGCAGTGTCTTGGTTGAAGGCTTGTAGCTGTGTATGTTGGCCAACGCAGAATCAACATAGAATAGAGCTTGTTCATTTGCATTCCAGCTGATGGATCTCCCTCGCTTCAAAGGTATATCTGTTACATGTTCTACTTTTACATCATTCCTGAGTTTTCGAGAAAATAAATCGCAAGAATATAGTGACTTTATTTTTAAATTGAGAAACCTCATAATAAAGGAGCCCCCTTTTGAATTTTTACATGCTTTATAATCATACCTTTCTCATGAATAACAATATTCAATGCTTTATAATCATACCTTTCTCATGAATAACAATATTCAAACATTGCTGAAAATGTTTTTGCATTTTTTCTTTGTAAATTGAAAAAGCCTCTGAGATTTTCGTCTATAGTACAATTATAATAGTGAGATCTGTTCTCTGTTGCAAAATCACTTCCCGGTGGTTTGGAACCCACCTAAGATTTTAGGTCCACTATGTTTCCAATGACATGGCTCAAGTTGCGAGGTGGAACTATCTTTAAGGGTCTCCACCAATAAAAGTCATACGCATTTACATTTACTTTTTTTAGTGAGATAATGTCACTTTTGTCACGAGCTTAGTGAGTAATGATTCATCATGGAATATACTGTAGTGAGAATTGAGAGAAAGAAGTGGTTCTTGGTGTTATCCGCTATGTAAATGTTTACTTCTGAGCAATTAATTACTCTGCTTTTGACACTTTTATGGTGTTTACTTGGACCTTTGTGGAATGTTCTAGTAACTAGAACTGTTGTTTGATTAGAAATTAATGGAGTCTTATCGAATATTGTGGAAGGTGTGAAGGTATTTCATTGTCTATTTTAGAAATCGTTAGAAGTTGATAGAAAAATCGAGAGAAATCTCAATTATGAAAAATTATATAAATAGAGGGAGACTTTTGTAAATTAGTTCAGTCTTGTTTGAAATTCGTCATGATAAACAAGAAGTGACTGTTCTATATATTGTGCCTATATAGTGATAATTCTTTCTCTGTGCGTATAGTGATAATTCTTTTTCCTGTTTAATTCATACCAGTGAGCTGCTAAATAGTTTTTATTGTATTACGGACTAGTGCTACTTGAACAATATCGATTTATCTGTTTTTAATTGCTTATTTTTCTGTAAGACATTACTGATCAGTGAGTGTTGTGATTATTTGTGTAAATAAAGTGCGAGTGATAAATTTAAGTGTTGCTAGCGTTATTTTAGACTTAGAACCATAACAATACTGAAGATAAATAGACTGCTGAAGATAGCATAGATAATATAAATTAACGATCAAGATAATATATAGATATCTGTTCTGGAGTAGATATCTACTCTCGTATTCTGAAAATGAAGAAAGTAGAAATAAAAATATATTCATTTGATATTCAGAAATATCCTACACCATCAGCACCCTATCACATATTATCCTTCCGTGTATACTGTGGCTAATACTTCATATAATAACAGTAGGCTTATTCCATGTATAATATTTGAAACTCCATACAGACTATGCTGTAAATAATTCCGAGCTCTGTTATAAGAAGTTATAACAATATCAAGTAATAGTTGATTAACCTAGTTTCGATTTGTTGGGAAAATAAAATATTCAATGAATTTTTTTAATCATTATTTTAATGGCAGAAGTATACAAGATCACAATCCAATTTATATTTTTGTTTCATGAAAAAAATACTTGATCTAGCCCATGTATCCATGATGATAGATGTGTGAATCATGTAAGATGATTCAGTATTACATGAAGATGGAAGGTGATAATGCATGTACCCGTCGTTTTTTATTATTTTTTAATGATTGTTATTTACACATTTTTTTAATAAAAGTTTGTTTTTAAATAAATCATTTGAAAATTCAGTGGGAAAAAAGGTAGGTTGACCTCATAAAAGATAATTGTTAGGTCCCATCAATTATGAATAAAATTCCAATATTTAATACATTCAATCAAAATTATCCAATATTTCAATAGACTATTTAATTATACAGTATTGATGTTCATTGAATATTATATGAAATTTATCTTAAAGATTGTATCATCTTTATGACTCCGTTTTGTTTCAAATTGGATATTGTTAGATATTTCTGTATACACTGATAATTTGTGATGTAATTTTTCTGTGTAGCAATAAAGTTATTGAAGTTGAGAAAGTCAAGTTGGAGCATGGAGCTGTGTAATTATAAGATCGGTCACTAGAATTCTGAGAATTATCAATGGAAGAAATATGTTAAATTGATGAAATAAAATATGGATGGGTGAACCGGTAAGAAAAGTGTGGATTTTTACAAGAAATTTCAATAATTAATTACAAGAATGTGGTGGAATAATGAAGGTAAAATGAATTGATGTAAGGAGTGTTTATTTCTAAAAACAAAGTAGAAAATCTATCAAAAAATAAAAAATTATGAAAAATTGTAAGAAATATTCATGAAGATAGAACTGATATTATGTAAGAAGTGTGGAATTTAAAAAAATTCAATAGTTATTGATGGAAAGAGTATAATTGATGAATCAACGTAAGTAGTGTAGAGTTTCACAAGCAATTTTAATAATTGATGAAAAAAGTTACAAAGAATTTTGAATCTTTTTTTTGGGAGGAATTTGGTGAATCTATGAAAGAAATATGACTATTGATTTAAGGAGTGTGAATTTTTACAAGGAATTTTAAGAAATTTAACAAGGATTGAAAGAAGTTTACAGTACAACACTGCGCCCAGCGTATCCCTTAGCTCCCAAACCAGTGACCTGGAATATTCTTCCAGCGATCGGAAGCTTGGGATTGGGATTTGTGTTTCCGGTTGTGACGTAGAGAATGTCCAGATTGGGTCCACCAAACGCGCATGACGTCACTTCTTCGGCTGGAATTGGAATTTTGTCGACCAATTGTCCAGTGTTACTGTCGATAACAACCACCTAGAAAACAAAATAATTGAGAGTTGACAATAGAAATTTTTTTTAAACACAAACCAACAACAGAAAACAAATCAACATTGACAGAAAACCAACAATGACAGATTCCCTTATTCACAATTTAAGGGAAGTGATAGCTGAGTCCCGTAGTAGGTATCTGTTCAATCAGAGATAAGCTACGAAACTTTTGGGCACTCTTTGTAAGGGTGACCGATTGGATTGGCCAGCAAAAAAGACTTTTCTCTTCTGTAAAATCACCTCCTGGTGGTTCGGAACCCACCTAAAACCTTTAGGTCCAACTCATCAATCACCATCATCCAATTAATTACCCACGCACGGGTCTCAGACCTATGTGGGCTTTATCCTCCGAAAAAAATAGTTTGTACACAGCACCTCCAATCATCCAACACAACACAAACACTCAGCATTCAGGTCAATAGTACTGAACACCACACAACTATACATCAACAATATCAACACTGAACTTAATACAATAAAATATCTAGCACAAAAAACGGCTACAAACACGACCTAATTGACAAAACTCAATCATAAAATAACACCGACAAAAAATACATCACAATGGTTTCTGTTCAATCAGATAGATAAGCTGCGTTCTCGTAGGTCCTGTTTGTAACGTTGATCGATTAGATTGGCCAGCAAAAAAGACACTGTTCTCTGCTGAAAATCACTTCCCGGTGGTTCGGAACCCACCTAAAACTGTAGGTCCAGCTCATCAATCACCATCATCCAACTCATTACCCACGCACAGGTCTCAGACCTATGTGGGCTTCATCCTCAAAAAAAAAACACATTAATCCACAGACTAGAAAAAATGTTCAGAAAAGCAGGCCACACCATCGCATTCAGAACAAAAAAACAAAATAAAAAATACACATTCTGCCAAAACCACACTGAACACAAACAAATACGATCTCCCAGGGATCTACAAACTGAACGGCTCTGATTGTAACACATTTTTCATGAAAATAATCAGAAATAAATATTTAGTTTAAGGTTGAAAACTAAATATTATTCAAATATTATCAATAATAGATGAAATTTCATAAAATATACGTAAATATTTACACCAATTTCAATATAGTATTATTTTTTCCTATGAAAATATATTTCATATAATGGCTGAATAATAGAAAAATAAATGATGCATTACCTGGCATCCCACGTAGTTAGCAATGTATAATCGGCCTGCTGTATCAATGGCCATCGCATCCAGGAGACCAGGGATGTCATTTTCTTTTGTACTGAAAATTTCTTTTGGATTACCTGAAAAAAAATAATTTGGGTTCATATTTCGTCGGAAAACCTCAAGACAATGAATATTTTCTTTATAATTCAATTAAACCAATACATATTTATGAAAACACATATTGTTCTGTCTACAGAATGATAATAAATCATTTACAAATTCTCTATACATTTAAACAAACCAACCAAAATATAAAAACATACTACTACTACTACTCTGCAGAATAAATAATATAGGCTATCATTTAAAAATAGAAAGTCAATTAAGCACAGGGAATTGGCATTCGATTTGAAATTCAATTATTATTTAAATTTTATTAGATTATTTGGATTCTGAACACTATTATAAATTCTTCCACTGGTACCGTACAACTACTTACTTTGATGAGACAGAGTCGGTAAAAATAATAGCAAGATCTTTCCATTATCCATTGGTTCAGGTATTAGAAGAAGGCAATTGTGATAAACAATGTAGCTGGTAAATGGGTCTACATACAGACATATTCAATTATTTGAATTTTAAACGGGATAAATGTATGTATATTTAATAATCATAGCAAATTTCAACAGTAGGTGACTCTTCAGACCTCAATCTTATGTTCTAGTTCAAAGAGCGTACTACACAAACATGGAGTAACTAGTAAGGTAGTTTGTGATTGCTTCCCACTGAGCTAACAAAACTGTATCAGTATGCCAAGCCCACCGAAACAAATTCTGAAGCTCTATGCTTGACAGTCCACTCCCACCTTTACACAGGATCTGGCTGCATAGATGAGTGTGTATACAGTCTAGCTCACCTCTGAGCTACTTCCTGCGTCCAAGCCATCATTCGACGGAGACGTTTGGAAAGCAACACAAATTTATTTAGCCTTCTTTTGTATCTGAGGGAAGTGATAGCCGTGAGCCGTAGCAGGTATCTGTTCAATGAAATAGAGATAAGCTGCGTTCTCCTAGGCACTCTTTGTAAGGGTGACCGATTAGATTGGCCAGCAAAAACGACGGTGTTCTCTGCTGTAAAATCACTTCCCGGTGGTTCGGAACCCACCTAAAACTGTAGGTTCAGCTCATCAATCACAATAATCCAACTCATCACCCACGCACAGGTCTCAGACCTATGTGGGTGGGCTTCATCCTCAAAAAAAAAACTACTTTTAATTCATCTCAAGCCACAATAAGGCAACATTATAACAGCATACTTATCAATTTTATCAATATAACTTTATATCTAGATGAGATGGAGTGAGTACTGATATCGCCTGAATATGTTTAAAAAGCTATTTGCTAAAGGCAATGATTCATACATAAATAATAACATAATCAAATTCTGATTCTTCAAGCATGATTTAAGGATAAATAATTATTCAACTCACAAATATTTCCACTAGCATTGTCATAATCATAGGCAACCACGTTGTATTTGATAGAGTCAACATAGAAGAACTTCTTGGAGTCCGCACTCCACTCCAGTCCATTGGATATGGTGATTTTGTCCAATTTCTTTGAAACTTTTCCTCCTTTTTCAAAACAATACAGAGATCCAACATCTTCTTCAAATTCCAATTCAGTTGGGTGTAGTCTTCTTCCAGTTGTACCTTCAAATCAGAAAACAAAATATATACAATAAGCTTACATTTTTATAAATAAGATTTAATATGATTCAATTACCTGGAGTGAAATAGATTGGAATATTATAACTCTAACTTTATAGGTGAATTCAACGACTTGCAGTCAATTTTTATTAAGAATAAGTAATATTTTACTTATTCTCTTGGCCGAACGTTTTCGAATCGGTGAGATTCATTTTCAAAGGCCTTTAATAATTTTTATTCCTTATAAAAATTGACTGCAAGTCGTTGAATTCACCTATACTGTTCGCCCACCACGAGAATAGAGCTGGCAGGAATTCTAGGAATGTAGGATCTGGCCGAGTGGGGGTAACACAGTAAACCGGTCTTTGAATTTATCAACATTTGTAAAACAATTCCTCGCCTTGTTTGCTAGGCGACGTTGTGAACTCAACTAAACAAATACAGCCACGTTGGGTAGTAGACGGAAGTGTGCGAAAAAGAGAGAAACAGCATGCGAGAGAGACAGTGAAGAAGAGCCTCCCCGCACACCTCATACGGCGCCTCTATTCTCGTGGTGGGTGAACAGTAAATTTAATATTAACAACGCAGTTCGTCATGGTACAAGAGGTCCAGGAATATCATATCTCATTTAATTGCTGTCTCCATTAAAAAGGAATGATCAAGATTATGATTTTAATGTTATTTCAGGAGTACAGAGTAATTCTGAAGAACGTCAGCTATTACAGCTTCTTATTGCACTTATTTTGTCAAAAATATGTCAATATTACACGAGGGACATTAAAATACTGATATCCTTATAGAAACCTATGTTTTGAGAAGAAATTGAAATACAGAACTATCACTAAAACAGTTAATTATGTTTAGAAATTTTAGTTTATAATCCTTACTTTTTCATTTATATTTTCTTAATTTTTTTTATTTGCCAATACAATTTGAAAAAAAAAACATAAAGAAATGAAAGTCATTAATGAAAAATACTAGAATAAAATGCAAACTATAACTAGGAATAAAAGTACTAAATTGGCACTACTAGCAAAGCAAGCTTGAGCGCTAGCAGTGAGTTCATAAAACTAAAGAAATTAGCCTGAACATTGAACAAATTAAAAATATGATACATTCATAATAATGCTAGAATGATTTATATTTCAAACAAAATAAAAGTAAATAATTTGAAATATACATTTTTGATAATTGAATAAAAGTGATAACAAAAAAAGTGAATAATTATAAATATATATTTTTTATAAGAATTGATAAAGATTTTTATATTCATGATTGATATTTCATACATACAAAATAGAAGAGGGTAATTTGAAATATATATTTTTTATTATTCATTCATCTATGAGACGAATAACGGATTTGGTGATTTACTATCAATAAATTGAAATGGAACTTTATTAATAAAGTACACTGATATTTGAATTGACGCATGCATAATACTACTTACTTATAACATATAGTATACGGTTTATCTTCATCTAAAACATTATAATCTCTCTACAGCCGGAAACCTGACAATTTTCTTTAACAAGATCAATGACTAAATGTAAGTTTCATTAAAGTTTCATAAAGTTTACATTAAAGTTTCATTTAAATTTCGCTCAGAAGCACTGAATGATAAACTGAACGTCTAAGAAACCGAGCATGTGAAATTTGATAAAATATTTGTTTCTCAATCTATGGTTATAATAATTACCAGCCCATAATCTTCCACAAGGGTCCACTTTGCCATTATTTAGTCGATTGTAGTTGCAAGCCGGTTCTGCAGATGCTACAACTTCAGGCGTTGAGGTTGTCTCACTCAATCCATCCCAACAGATGGTTGCCACATCATTTTTCATGCTAACCAAATACTTGTTCTTCTCACCGGTGACTGGTACTATTACTGCCATTGGGCTTTTTCCTGAAAATTAAATAGAAAATTTCATGTTTCTTTCAAAAAAGTATATTTTTCACTATTATACAGAGTGTCTCTGAACTCTCTACCGATCTTTTCAGGTATTATTCCTGGACCATAGACAAGCCAAAATATCATATTCAAAATTTCGAAAACTCGAATTATTTCCTATGTGAAAAAAATGGCGGCTATACGAGTAACTTTTGAGTTTTCAAAATTTTGAATATGATATTTTGGCTTGTCTATGGTCCAGGAATAATACCTGAAAAAGTCGGTAGAGAGTTCTATAGAATTAATTTCATATTGATAAACATGAGTAATTTTTCTTCACTAATGAACTTGAAAATCACTTATTAGTAAGTTACTTAAAGTAACTTACAAGTAATTGTGCGACTATGCATTCAACTATTTGAGTAGAAAATTAAAATATTTTACTCACTGAGCAGATATGGTTCAATGAACTTATGCTGGGTAAACGACACCGGTTACCCGACTGCCGGGTATGTGTGAAACAAGCCTTAGGACCACTATTGAATCAATAGCACTGAACGACTGGGTATGTTAATCTTGATAAAATATTTAATCTCAATTTATGGTTATAATATACCAGCCCATAATCCGTCCGCATGGATCCGTCATCGGTACTGACTATAGATCTTAATGTCTAGTGAAACGTGGAGTTCGTCATGGATACAAAATTTCAAGATTTTAACATAGCTATTCCGCATTGTTATAATGCTTCCTTAGACACAGTTAAAGGTCTACTAAGTCAGATTTTGAAAATTGGGGTTTTGCATTTAGGTGGATGAAAAGGCGGGAGATTCAGGTCTGGAACTATGTAATCAAACACCAATGATAGATTAGATTTGATTATCTTTACTTATTCATGTAAATTTATGAATAGTGCATGTATGGGTTAATGAAAACAAAATTCTCAACATGACATAGATAATGTAATAAATTTGAATTAGGTATGCTATTTTTATAGTGTTGGTAATTATGAACGACGATCTTATTTGTATTAAGTTAACTACTGTAACGAGAATTGAAGTTATATGCAATTGTAAAAAATGGTGAAGTTTGGACAAAGATTTGTCCATTCTTGAAAAGTCATGACCGGTATTGTTTCAAGAGAGAATTATTCCATTTGTATTTATTTGTAATTTTTAGCATGATAGGAGTTTTATTATAAAATTGGCAGGTATTATTTATAAGAGTAAACAATTATTGTTATTCAAAACTAAAACAAAGAATATAAATTACTGAATATGAAATTGGGTATGTGAGGTGAATATTGGAGTTGATCATTTAGAATAGTCAGACTATGGCCTTGTGGTTTTTATAAATTTCATATTAATGTAATACTATTAGTTTTTGGCTTTTTCGAATGGAATGTGAAATATTTAAATTAGTGTTGATGTCTGTGTAAATGTGGTTAGTTAAAGTTATGTGCTCTGCATAGGTGGAATAAGTGTTGGGTTGTATGATGGCTCTTGCATAATCTTCGAATCTAGTGTTGAATGTCCTGCCTGCTTGTCCAATGTAGGATTTATTGTAGACATTACATTCCAATTTATTTACTCCTGGTCCATTGTACTTGACTGTGGGTGCATTTGGTGTGTGTGGGAGACCTCAGCAGACCTTCAACCGTGTCTGAAGATGCATTACAACAATGTGAAATAGCTATCACAATAGGTAAGTGTTAGAAATGCATCACTAAAGTATTTTCAACAATCATATTTATGTTTAGAAATATTACTCAGCAAGTAACTTACCATTTATTATAAATATTATTATAAAACTTTAAAAAACACTTTTAAGTGGAAATTATAACTCACGTTATGGCGCGAAGGCCGTTTCACTCTTTTGTTAAGAGCATCGTCAGACGACCCACAGTACACTCAGAGAGTCAATACCCACAGTCTACTTTGGGTCGTCTGACGATGCTCTAATAAACTGTAAACCATAGGGTGAAACGGCCGTCAAGCCATAACGTGAGTCACAATTTCCACTTGAAAGTGTTGTTTTTTTGAAAGTTTCATGATATATTAGTGGAAACAAGATGGATCTTCAGCATCAAAATATTATAATATAACTATTTTTCTTTGTAGTGGCGAAATGATATTGTGGAAGATTTAATAATAAGACTTAAAGCTGTCACAAAACATTTATTGAAAACTGTGAGATACTAGTTTCGGTTGTTACGTCATTATCAATCTCAAACAAACTTCATCCAGTTTATACAACCGCACTCCGTATAGCCTACTCCAGTATATAACAGCCGACATTAGTATCTCACTGTTTTCAATAAATGTGGTTGTGACAACTTCAAGTCTTTTATTATTCATTATTCTGAACAGGTTCAGAGCTGGGCAAGGGAGATGCCGAAAAAGTATGCATCTATCTTGCTGTATCTCCCAATTGTGAGTGTGATGAGAGCCAAACCATGGATCACATTATGTCAGTGTGTCCACTATATCACTTTCCTGGAGGACTGCTAAAGTTACACCTGGCAGATGAGGAGGCCAAACCATGGCTGGAGAGAATGATGAGTGTTTATCATCGTTCTTGGGCTGGCTTAAAGTCTGTCTTCTTTATTACTGTGATTTTTACTAATTGACTAGTCCATATTCTGAAGTCTTTATGACCACTATCAATTCTGATAATAGTTGATGCCCTAAACCACTGCGGCACCATTAGCTAATAATAATAATAATAATAATAATTATTATTATTATTCATTATTTAATTATTTCTAGAGAACTGACCGTCACCAACTGTGGCAGTTGAAAACTGACAGGTGGATGGTTTGTAGCTGTGGACAGAGCCCTTGAATATGTCCACACAGTAGAGAGTTTCTGTACAGGCATCCCAGTGCGGACCCTTGGCAAGGTTGAGCGGACATGTGATTGGCGATACTTTGTAGCAGGCAGCCATCTTGTCTCTGAAAAGTTTCAACTTTATTGAATGTGATGAAAAAGAATGAGAATTGGGATATGATTAATAGTGGAACATTGAGTAGATTGGATCTCTGCCTTTATTAATGCAATAAATAGTACCTTTATTTCTTGTTCCACATCGATTTGCGTTATTAATATGATATTGCGTTTGTATGGTTAATATGGTTGTTAGTATGTTTTATGGCGAATTCAACGACTTGCAGTAAATTTCAATCGAGAATAAATAATATTTTTACTAACTTTAGGTCAAACGTTTCCGAATCATGGAGACTCATCTTCAAAGGCGTCCTTTTGATTGTCATGTCAGTTTTTGGTTAGAATACATTAATCCACAATCAAAAAGACTAGCAAAAATCTTCAAAAAAGCCGGCCACGTATCATCGTATTCAGAACAAAAAACAAAATAAAAAATGCCCTTGCACCCAAAACCACACTGAACACAAACAAATACAATCTCCCAGGGATTTACAAACTGAACTGTTCCGATTGTAACAAGTTTTAGATAGGACAAACAGGCCGCGCATTCAAACAACGTTTACAAGAACGTTTAGAACCTTTACAAGCTTTAAATACAAAAACCGAATCGACATTGCCGACCATATCATTCAAACTGGGACACTCTTAGGCTACTGTTATCACTACCAACCTAAAATCTAAAGGACACGAACTCAATACCTCAACATTTTGAAATATACAAACACACCACACACAATAAATAAAACATCCTTAATGAACAATTAAATTTAAAATTACACAAACATTTCGATCACATTCTACAAAAACCACAATAATTCTTCTAACCAAAAGCCGATATGATGATCAAGGACGCCTTTGAAGATGAGTTACCATGACTCGAAAACGTTTGGCCTAAAGTGAATAAAATAGTTATTTATGTATTAAGAGCGTGAAGCGCGACTTTATCGCTCGAGTCAAAACATTTACTGCGCGACGCGTAGCGGAGCGCAGTAATTTTGCGAGAGCGATAAAGAAGCTTCACGCGCGAATTGCATAAAATATTTTTCCTAAAACTGCAGTTTTGGATTCCAACACAATAAAAGCTTGTAGTTTGTAACATCACAGACCGTGCGCGGATTTGGTTAGCGTACGCTATTTTTGAGGTTATGTGAATTTCACGGATTCCGTGATCCACCAATGAGAAGGCATCAAAATCAAAACAGAAGCGTAAAGAAAACAGCTGGCGAGCGTAAAGTACTTTACCGCTTGCTGAGCAGTAAAGAGGCATTTTACAATTAGTTTTCAGTACGTAAAGAACTACTTTACGAGCAGTTGTAGGAAAATATTATTTATTCTCAATTAAAATTGACTGCAAGCCGTTGAATTTACCATAAAAAGGTAATAAATAATTATTAATAAAGGGTAGGCTAATTATTACCTGGGAGGGCAAAGCTGGCCCTCTCCTACACTTTTATAACCCTCCCATAAGAAAGTGGGTCTGTTAAAAAAATACTTTACATAAATAATGGAAGATCAGAAGAATGATTCATATAACATCAAAATAGAAGAATGTAGGATACAAGCAAAGAAGTTTTGGCAATTGCATTAAAACACTGTAAGACCCATTCAAGTTAAGGAAGCACACTGTTCCTGGTAGAGTAATGAAGCACAAAAAACTACTTATTTATTGTACTTAATGGTGTCAAAATTATTATCAAGATTATAAACTAATGTCTTATTATAATGAAATGTTTATTACATGATGACGTATGACATAACTTAAACATAATATTGTATTGAGAGAAAGAAAAAACAACGGAAAGTACAACTACAACAAGGAAAAACACTACAAAGGACAGCAAAGCACATAGAAGCCTAACACCAGAAAAAACTTTAAATTGATATGCTACAATTAGAATATTTTTTAAATTATTTATTCATTCATATTCCACAGATTACATCATTATTGTTATAGAAAAGCTGCAGTTCCCTATGTAGTCCAGTAAAATAATCGACTGCTGATTGAATCGATACTCAATAGGTTACATAGGTTTAGCTTTGGGTTTGGTAGCAATGGATCGACTATCGATTCTCTCAGTCGATTATTCCACTAGACTACATAATTTATTATATAAATACTACACAATTAAATTATTATTTTAGTACTATTTTTGTACCTTTTGGTGCCATAAAGCAGAGCATTATAACTCAGTAGTTTGTAGCTCCAAACTAAAGTAGAACTGAAGTGAATTTTTTTAGCAAATCTAAATTTTTAATCTGTGTTAACCTCAATGTTTTAAACAATGTAACATATTCAAAATTTGTGAAGAGAGCAGTTTTTGACTTGAGTCTTTTGCTCCTTCACATTCATTGTAATTTTGTCACAATAAATAAGTAAATTAGCCTTAACTCGAAATGGCTATGAAAAACTCTAAATATTAACCTTTTAGGTGAGTTCAACGACTTAAGTCATTTTTTTAAGAATAAGTGATATAGTAATAACAACGCATTTCGTCATGGAACAAGCAATTCAAGAATCTAAATATTAGGCTAGATAAGATAAATAAAATTGAAATAATTATATTCTTTTAAGACCGTGGGAAGATATCCTTATCGTGCATGTATGTTTCAAGTAGCCTACCTATCTAGCGAACTTACATCAATTGGTTATGTTCATCCAAAACAGAAAAATATGTAAAATATGATGAAATTTGCAGCTGTCTGATTTTTCTCCAACTATGATGGTAAGTTGTAGAGCAAAATAATCGATGAAGAAGTCCTCGATGAACGGTATTGTGCAGGTCCTTAATAATAATAATCACTACTAATCACAGAAATTTTGATTTTCATTCCAGAAAGACATTGATTGTTCTGTTTATTAGCAGCTGAAAAACGTGAACATGACAATGCATTATAGGGTGCGACTACACTAACGTCAGCGTTAAAATCTGCAGAGAAGTGCAGTATTATTTGCGCCAATATTCTCTCCATGGGCGACTTAAAACTTTGTTCCTTCATGTTTTCCATAACATGGCTCAATCGGCATGGTGGAACCGGAGTGTCTATTTTATTTGTGTAATCTATTACATGTCGTCTGTCTTCTACAAAAAAGTCTAGCTCTGTTTTTCTTCATCGAGGCTGAGTTTCTATTTTCCATACAGCTGATACTTCAAACAGATGAGATTTCTCATTTCTGCTGATTGAATTAATTTTATAAAACAACATTAATTAAATTTGTATAACTATCATTTACTTAGTAATCACTTGCTATTAGACTTAGTTGAAACATTAGACTTAATTGAAACATTAGAATTGATTTGTTTCTCTCAAATATAAATTTCGTTTTTTACATTCAGTTTTTTCGAATCACCCACTTTGGGGTACGTGGAATCAATAATTTTTTGTGGATGCTTCCTTGCGCTTCCTCCAATACTCCCGCATTCTCACCGATGTTGCCCTTCTCTGTTCCTCCGAGACTACTGTTCCTCTTCTAGATTTAGTTTTTTCTTGGAATCTTTTATTCTCATCTTTTAACAACTTTCTCAAAATTATTTTGTTTCCAATTATATTTTCTGAGATATCCAATTCATTCAAATCAAGTTCAACTTGTCTAAACCAGTTGCACTTTGTTTTCCTGTTTTTAAAAAGTCAAATATTTGTTTTGTTAATCTATTTTCATTCATTCTAAATATGTGGCCGTGAAAACGTTTTCTTCTTTTTCTCATTGAGACAGAAAGCTGCTCGATTTTCTAGTACAGAGTTTGATTTGAGATCAAATGCACTTCATTATTCTTAAATTTCGGTCCTAATATTTTCCTTAAAATGTTTCTTTCTTTTTTTTCTAAGCTTTCTAGTAATCCAGTATTTTCTAAATCTAATGTTTCTGCTGCATATAAGGCTTCTGGCTTTATAACGGTTTTATAATGTCTAAATTTCGAGTTCCAAGATAGTGACTTTTTATTATAAGTATTTTTGGTTAGCTGGAAGGCCATCTCCATTTTTTGTATCCTTGATTCCACAGCTGTCTTCTCTCCCGAATTCCAACTTATCCATTCACCTAGATACTTAAAGTGTTCCACTTTCTCGATTCTCTGACTATTTATATCCAAATGGGTGGGTGAGTTTTTAATGTTTGTTAATATTTTAGTTTTTTCGAAGGAAATGTTGAGTCCAACTTTTGCTGCTTGTTTTGCTGTTTCTGCAACTTGGGCTTCAGCCTCTAACCAGTCATAAGTGCCATATCATCAGCGAAAGCTAAGCAATATTGCACTTGAGTCCCTTAGTTCCTATTTTAATGCCACTGTTTTCACTCAGATTTTTATTCCATTCTCTGACCACTTTCTCCAATGCGCAGTTATTATCGTTATTTATTTTAAAATATTCAAATAGTATTTCTCTTATTTTCCAAGCTATAATGCTGTATAATTATCTCTCATGCAATACAACTTATTCCAATGGCTTCTTTTCCCACAAAGAAAATTAATGATCTATTAGGATTGTTATTAGGCTCTACTTGTATTAGTAGAGACTTGTATTGTGATTGTATTAGTAGTTTTGTGAACATTAGACCTGACGCCCATGAATAACGGTGCTTCCACAGAGGAACATACTCGATGTACTCAATGATAATCACCATCGCAAAATTAAACACAGTCATCAGAACTAACCCTTGATTCAATTCGCATAGTCTATTTTTTTAATGACTGGTTTTCACAAAAGGTCACTCAGTATCACATCAACAAGGCTGTGTTTTTTATTTGCGAGACGGCTGATTGCACAAAATAATAAATCTTAGATAAATGAGTTTAAAACATTAATAAAATTTGTATATAATTTACTTCCTAATCACTTGTTATTATACACTTAATTAAAATATTATAAATGAAACAAACAAATATAAATGACTAGCCGGCAGACTCGCTTCGCTCGCCTTAACCGTCTAGCCAGGGGGCTCCGCCCCCTGGACCCCCGGGGGGTCCAACTAATTTCCATTGTGATTAGATAAATTTACAGAAATCGGTGATTTTGGGGAGAATTTTGATACCATTACTTAGTATGCATCTAGGGTCTTAATCAAACATATACTTTTCATAAACGTTGGCTTTTAGCTATTGAAATTATTTTGTTAGCTCGGGATAAGTTTGCTTTGTTTGAAACAAATTATTATTCATTAATAGACCTAACCTACTGAACTTGCCAGCCAAACAGCTTAAAGGAACAGCTGATAGAAGTCAACCGTTTTTAATCATATGGCAGACCCCTTAGCAGCGTTATTTACACTGTCTTTGAACAGCAAAAGACTTTGCACTTTGCATGTAGGCTACCATACAGTCGGAGCCTTGCAATATGTGGGAAACATATGACTGGGTATGATGAAATGTTATTATGCCAGGTTGATGACATCTGTTAAGTGCAAATTTCAAAATATTTGGCTGTTTATCACCAAACTTTTCAAAAATCGTCGATTTTGGGGCTAATTTTGAAACTTTTTTCCAAGGTACATCTAAGGCCGATACTTAACATGAATACCAAATTTTATCTGATTTGACCGTATGGTTCTCTAGAAATTGTTGTCACCTAAATTTTAAAAAATCTTCAATTTTGGGCCCATTTTGAGGTAAATTTTGAAACCCTTTCTTAGCACGCGTCTAGTCCCCCTACTGAATACGTGTACCAAATTTTATCGTTTTTGGTCGAGTGGTTCCTGAGAAACTGTGATGAATGAGTGAGTCAGTCAGTGGTATTTCGATTATATATATATAGGTATCTTTATCAACAGTTATTCGAATAACCAGATGTTACGGCCCGAGGGCGATCAATGGATCTGATTCCAATTTATTGCATACTAGCTATTGTACCCGTCCTTCGTACGGATTATGTTTAGAAATAAGACTAAATATGTTTCGGCTTTTTTGATAGCAACGATCATCAAGTTGTTAGCAGCTTAGTAAACAACTTAGAACGTAAACAATTCAGTGACAGTTATCAGAGAGAATATTTGAGAACAGCTGATTGATATATCATGATAAATTACGTGATTTGTTCTTTTGTGGTAATAAAACTTAGTAGAAATGTATCCAAAATAGCACAATACTTGATTTTTAAACGTTTGATATTCTGTTAAAAAAAAGTTTAATTTAGTTTTTTATAGCTGAAGACATTGTCAAAAAGGTCTTCAATACTGATAAATTACTTTAATCCCGATCGATGCTCTCGTTTTCAGGAGAAGGTCGCGTAAAATGCCTTTGGGGCCGTGACAGGCAGACAGACAGAAAATGAGATAAGACTTGTTTCGGCTTCTTTAATGTATAAAACGTAAAAATAACCAAACTATATATAATAATTCTGATAAATGTACAGACAAAACTCTAATTTTATTTATATAGATGATGGAGCTCATTTTTAAAATAATATGTTCCTATAGAAGAAGGCTTGGTTTTCTTTATTGCTGATGATGCCAACATGAGTCCGAGACTTGTGCGTGGGTAATGAGGTGAATGATTACACGTAAATGCCTGGCGCTGGAGCGGGATTCGAACCCACGACCACTTAAACGACAGCAAGCTGAATTGCGACGCCCCAACTAACTGCGCTAAGCGGTTGCCTTTCCTTTTTTCTTTATAGTAATTATCATCCTTTAAATGCAACAAAATTTCGAAAATCCTTACACATACATCGCTGCGCATTACTAAAAGAAACATTCATCCCAAATTTCAGCTGTAAATGTGTTACAAAACAGACGAACAGACAAATGCAACACGGTCGAGTACTCGATACAGAGACCTCTCTTCGTTCGGTCAATTATTCGTCAAGATTTTTAATAGTAACAATCAGATTAAATACAATAATTCCGTATGTTGAACAAATAATTTTCAAAATTTATACCTCAAACTAAAAATTGAATGAAATTAAACATACTCACTCGTTTTCAAGACTTTCGGCTCCTTTGAAAGAGAATGCGGTTATGTCACAGCTATAAATGAGCAGCTAATAATACAGAAACTGTAAATTAATAATTTTGACAACGACTTTGACAAATCCAAAGCGATAACCTCTTTATCTTGCTAGAACCACACCTCCCTGCCCATTATCAATCATTGCAAAACACTTATAACCATGCAGAACTCTGATTATCATTTTTATTGAGTGTCAAATGAACTGAGGAAATCATAATTGAAGTGTCACTTCAGATTGTCTACAGAAAAGTTGTTGAAATGAGTGATTGATAAAAGTTGACAGATCATTATTTTCTTCGTTTTTTTTTCTTCGTATTATCGAGCACGCTTCATGAACTTGGAACTGGTCCATCAGTTATCTATCAAATTTATTTCTAATTTATGACTGACTTTATCGAAATTGTTTATCTTGAAGTAATTTCTTTCAAATATGATGATCTATTTTTGTTGTTTCAACGATCTTAGATTATTTTAAGATTTCATGGATTTTATTATTGACTTGTATTATACTCCATGCCTATGATCTTGAAAAAGAATTGTATAATATCATCCACTTAACTTATCACCAACCCACTCAATTTATAAAGATAAATTTGTAGAATATGTTTGGAATTTAATCATTCTGATAATTATTAATCTCTTGTTTTCATGCATTATCAGTTTTTTTAGCGCATATAATATCACTGATTATACTGATTGTTTTGAACTTCATGACTAGAGTCTCAAAAGATGTGATTTTCAAAAGATAATATTATGAATCACTTTTTATCAACTCTATTAATTTTCAAAAACCAAATAGATGAGCATTATTTGGAATTCAATAATGATTGTAATATCCAATCACTCCATTTTCAACAAATAATCAGGCTATTTGAACATAGATTATAATACTAAACCCTATACTTGCTTTTCGAACATCTAGATCTATTAATTATAGAACATTTTGAATTATCAACCACTTTACTCTTATCCAAATATTAATGTGTGATGTTTTCCATGACGAAATACTTAATGAACAATCTAATATTAAAACTGACACTGTTAAATACTTCGTCAGGCTACACCAGAATCAATAGCCTATTTAAATTCACTGGAAGTATGCCTTTAATTCCAGGACGAAGTGAGAGTATTTCAATAATAGTAGACTAAGTTGTTTTTATTCGTTTTATTTATGTTTTTCATGTATAAACATGAAGTGTACAATATATTTGAGAGTTGTGTGATATATGTGTTGTGTATTTGCCATACGCTAAATAAATAAACTTCGTCAGGCTGACGAAGCTTCTTTTCTGAAGTGAAATGCATTCCTCAAACATCTCCAATATATGTGAGTAAATCAGTATTTAAAAGTGAAATACAGTGTCAGTTTTAATATTAGATTGCCAAATATTAATTTAAATTATTCTAATCTGTCATATTTTCCATGACAAAATAATCGATGAACAATCTAATAGAGACTGATGAAGCTTCTCCTCAGAAGCGAAATACATTTCTTCAGTTTGAATGAGTGCTCATAATTTAAATAGAAATAAAAGTTCAGTTTTGGTATTGCATTAATTATTTAGCTCTATGTCTGCCAATATTCAGCTTGTTCACTTCAACATTTTTTTTGTTCGTATTCATAATTTCCTCAATTTTAATTACTATGTTGAAATTAATTTCTTTCAAATATTCTAATATCATATTTTTTATTTATTTTTTTTTTCATTGCGGATGATGCCCACAAGAGTCTTGAGTCTAGTTCGAGGGTAATGAGGTGGAGGGGTGAATGATGAGAAACATCCATGGCTGAATGAGATTCGAACCCAAGGCTGCAGGAAACGAAGCCAGCCAGAGGCTTATCTTATCACAGACCAGCGCTCCAACCAACAGCGCTACTAGAGCCGCCATATAAAAATGTCTTGTTGCTAATCTACATCATTTCTCAATTAGAAATAATATTATTTAAGGCTATTATTGGCTAGGAAATTATCTGATATAATTGCTTTCATATTAAGTAAGCAAGCAATTAAGTAAATATAAGTAGGCCTAAGTAAGTAAGTGAGTAGCCTAATTATAATAATATCGTGTGTCCTGGCTGGCTCAGGTCTGGTGTCAGAGCTATCAGGTCGCACCTGAATAAGTTCAGGGCCTCTGACGTGACTTAACGACTGTTTTTAGGCAGCTGGGACCGACAGCTTAACGTGTCCTCCGAAACACAAGCCTAAGTAAGTAAGGACTTCATTTAAGTATCATACTAAGTATGCCTTCATACTTCAAAATTATAATTTACTATAACTAGTCTATTTGAAAAATAGATAAATATGTGTACAGATTGAAGCCTTATTATACAGAGCCACTGTATTTGCGGTTGCGTGCCATAATTACACGATAAATCTCACCAGCCGGGTTGGTCATCTTAATATTGTTACATGAAAAAACCTTTATTAACTTTTTATGGTAAATTCAACGACTTGCAGTCAATTTTTATTGAGAATAAATAATAATTTTACTCACTTTTTGGCCTAACGTTTTCGAGTCATGGAGACTCATCTTCAAAGGCCTTTGAGTGAGCAAAACGTAAAATTATTATTTATTCTTAATTAAAATTGATTGCAAGTCGTTGAATTTACCATGAAAAGTTGATACTAACAACGCAGATCGTTATGGAACAAGAAATCTAGGAAAGCATTCACTTACTTGTTACCTATACCCACAATTTATTACCATTATAAAGGAAACTTAAGGTGAGGAGAAGGAAAACAGATAACTATTTCGTTGCATCAGAAAAGTGTAGAAAGAATCGATATTTTAAAAGGAATTGTAAAGATAGAAGAAGAGAAGACATCTCATTGATTGAGTTAAGTGAGGTTGATATTAGTATTCAGAGGACACAATCGTTTTATCGGCTCTAAAATTCAAATTCGACAAATACAATTCGCACTTCCACTAGAGAAGCTGAAGGAGAAGAGATGCTAAATAAGGCTAACAAGTTTATAGCACAGGAAAGCCTACGAGTAGTCTTATTCTAAAGCGTTTTCTACCACTTATTCCTTAGGAGTTTAAAAAATTAGGCCACAATAATGGTTCTTTGTTTTATAGATTGATGTTAGCAATGATGATTATTTATTAGACTTGTTTAGGAAGCAGACTATTTCAAACATTCATAAATATTTTGATAACTGTGAGTCCTATTAGTGATACTAACGTACTGTTACAAAAGCGAATGGAGCAGTTATTCATGCACGTGTTCTACATAGATTGTTATATTGTTTTCATGGTCGGACGTGACTTTGACATCCGATCTTCATTCTCTTGCTCTTCACATGTCTTTGTCACTCTTATTCTTCAAGTGTGCAACTCTCTCACTCAATTGAATTTCTCGAGATATCTTCAGACTTCTTGAACAATCGAGATCTTATTCTTTGACCTTCTACAGCATCCTTGATTCATCTAGAAGCCACCAATTCTTGGAATTATACAACTATACAGCTATATAAAGAAGTCCACGTGAACAAGCTAGCCAGTTTTAC